>JAZGTK010000407.1:0-78060 GCA_036877625.1 Ambastaia sidthimunki
ATGTGTGGGTTGAAGATTAATTGTTATACACAAGTGTTTAGAAATACTTTTAGAAATAATTTTAACTGCATAGCTTGCTTCTTTTATTCTCTGCTGTAAAAAGGCCTGCAAGACATAAAGACAAAATGTAAATTGCCTGCTACTCTGTTTTAGTCATATTAGCTACACAGCTTGTGAAAATAACTAGAGGCTTATGAAATTAAGAGCTGTTCATGAAAAGTCCCCAGCCTAGTGAGGAAGTTTGGATTGGGAATGAACTACATCTTTAATATTCAAGATATATATTATTATATTATATTATATTATATTATATTATATTATATTATATTATATTATATTATATTATATTATATTATATTATATTACATGCAGAGTGTAGGTGGAGTTTTGTAAAATGTATATGACATTAACCCATACAAATCAATTCTTTATTTCATTTTTTTATTTCAATATAATGTCATTCTTTGTTACACATCTTCAGTGTTCTATCAGTGTAAAGTAATTCACAAAAAAATCAACATAGTCATTCTAATGGGACCATAAATATGGGACCATAAATATGGGACCATATTTCCTTAACACCAAATGTGCCTTTATCATTAAATCATGGTAAATGTTGTAACTAATGATAATCTGAAGTCCTAAATAAACACTGTATTTAAAAAAAATCAAAATACTGTTATGGGTTTTTCATAACTTGAGTGAGTTTACTCTGCGGCTCGTCTGCTTGCTCTCTCTGTGTTAATAGCTTTCATACACCTGTATCCGTGCAGGTGTTTCCCCTTCCATGATTATCTCTCACTCCCACTGTGCTCATTTTAGCTATGAAAAAACACACTAAATAACCCATGGAAATTTCACTAGTTTACCAAATAACGACTTTTTCTGGTGTGCTCTCTTGAGTAGATAGACACATTTGTGAAAGTGTTTAAGCATTTTGGAGCAGGGAAGCATTTCAAATCCATTTGAACTGTGTTCAGCTTTGAGACTTTCTTGATGCATTCCCCCCCGCGCTGGTATCAACAACAGCCAGGTACCCTTTGTCTCACTGTAATGATACTTTAAAAAACTAATCTATTTGTGTGTGTGTGTGTGTGACAGACACCCTTAGTGAGAAAACTGGATCAAGCATTCTATTTCAACAGCTGTTTGGGGAAAGAGATTGTGCTATGGGGAAAAAGCCCTTTAAAATGCAACTCTTTGATCAAAATGCTGCTTACAAATGTTACATATTTTGTTTATGAGACATATTGCCCACTTGATACTTGTGCCGGCAAATTCTGATTTGGTTTAAAGAAATTCTTAGACATAAGCCAGACAGATTCTTGTACGATAAATGCTACCCAGAATTCTGTGCAGGCAAACATGATCTAGACTAAACAGACATTAGCACACACTCCAAAGACTCTGTATACTTGGCTGAGCTTGAGGCTCCGCTATCAGCTCACCCATATGATACGAGAACGCCGTTCACGTGTGCGCGCTAGTGAGCATTCTGTGCTTTTTATCTTACGCAGGAGAAGATACTGGATACTTTAATTAGCCCCACCCCCAAACCTCTCCTCTGGAGGATCTGCTAAACTCAGCTTTTAGCTATATCCCTGCTCTCTGGAGGGGGTCAATGTGTCCGTTCTAGAATGTTTTTATTCAAAATGTCAAAAAAGGGGAAGACTGTCTAAAGTTGAAGAGACTTCAGGAAAACTGAATCAGGCCTCATACAAAGGAGTTTTATTTTAAACACCATTATAGAATGTCAGGAAAAGAGGCCCTTTGACCATTTGCTGAGGTCTATTAGTGCAACTAATGTGTTCAAGAAACAGCAGTCAGCAGTCTTGCGCTGTTGTGGCCAATGAAAGCTTTCAACAGGGCCATGTGGGCTTCATGGTCAAGTGGCTACACTTAAAAATGTAAATACTCTGAAAGGACTACAAAATTGTGTTTTGCTTATCTCTATCTCTCTATCTACCTCGCTCTCCTTCCCTTCCCCCTCCTGCTCTACTCTCATATAAGCTCTGACCTTTTGATACATAATCATCTCCTGGGGGCTGCACACAGAGCCTTTGTTTACTCCATCATCAGGACCACCTTCAGACAAGACCCCCCTCTCCCCCAGCCCTTCTCTCCCCTCTCCATGCAGGTCATATCTTTAATTATTCTGTGATAATTAGTCCAGCAGGGCATTTTCATCTGCATTGATATATGTGCGGTTCAGGGTAGGACGCTTGCTTTGTGAGTTTAAGAGCGCGCTGAGGTGATCGGTATGCACACCATCTGCCCTCCAATTGCCTTCGACAATTTCGCTGTGGAATAAATGGAGGCCTATCGGCACAAAACAAAATAAGCAAATCAATTATCTGCACTGCTGCAGCTCTTTTACAGAGCAATACACATTTTGCATGTAGCTGTGGTTTTCCAAGAGAAACAATCTGTCAGGCCCTTGCTTAACTGATCTGAGAATGGGTCAAATTTTTTAATGCAACAATGGACAGCATTAAAGGCGCAGCGTGAAATTTCTTTGCCACTGTAGCTTCACCAAACTGGATTTAAAAAATAATGATTGTTTACAAACAAGTTTGGGCAAACTGATAGTCCTCCCCAAAGTCACGCTATTGGTTGTGCCAATGTTGCGCTTCTGAAATGCTGTGTTTTGATAGCGCCACAGAGCCACAGTGTTTACACTTTTCAGGAAATTAAATAATGGATTTTAACCTCAACGAAGATCACACGCTTCACCTTTAACGCTAACATTGTTTAAACACTCACAACATGCCATCGTTGCTAATTAAATAGCCAAAGCCCTGTTGTTTATGACTTGTAGCTTTTTTTATCCAAGCTGTGTCAAAACAAATTGCAATTGAGATGTTGGACAGAATCAACAACTATTTCTGAGGACTTGGTGCCTGTTAAGTCAAAGTGTGAAATAAAACAGACTCAGAGAGGCAGTTCAGTCAGCCAGCTTTGTTTCATCCTCAGAAAGATTGACACCAACGGGAATTCCAGATCAACAGTTGCCAGATTTGTGTGCTTAGAGCTGACACATTGACACACATAGCAGTACATCTCTCTGTTAAACAAATGGCTCGTTGAGCCACGGCTGACTCCGAGATCAAATAAAAGCTTGCCTAAATCCTCTCAAGGAGGACAAACTGCTTTTCTGTCAGAAATGGGAGCGACTGTTGTATTTGCTGCTAATCAACTTTCACACTTCAAACTTACTTGAGAGCTAAGTGTGCAGAACGCACCATCGCTTCTTATCCCCTAAAAAGCACGCAAACACATTTGTTGCTATCAAAACACAGTTTTTGGATGGGGCTCGGCCAGCTGTTGTTTGTCCAGATGCGCACGCCTTGCTCTTTCTCACTTGTGCTTTATCACTTTGACTGCCAGTTAGGAAAGTTTTGCAGATTGGTGTTGAACAGAACGCTAAAGCTTGGCTTGTGCGTAGATCAGTTTTCATGATACATCTAACTCTCACAGGATTGGCCAGAACCCTGCAGAGAGAGTCTGTGCTGCTACAGCCATCTGGCATGCATTGGGTCAGCACTGCCTCACTGCCCTCTATATCGGCCTCTATTTAAATACTGCTCAGAGTTGTTTTACAGATATTTACGCCCCGCTTGCCAGTTGCTCATCCTCATCATTTTTACTATACTATAGATTGGGTTTGGACTGCAGGTTGTGCTCATTGGCAACAGGAGACAACATGGCCTAAATTAGCCTGCTAATTTAGCTCATTTGTCATTTAGCTGACATTTTTATCCAAAGCGTTTTACAGTGAGGCCAATCCCCTCTAGTAAAACCTAGGGTTAAGAGCTTTACTTAAGGGGACAATGGTTATAGTTCATTCTTTAAATTTATATTCCCCAGAAACCACTCCTTGCAGGACTTGAACCCACAACCTTTGATTCTTTGCCCAGTTCTTTAACCAGTGGGCTACATCATTAGGGAGAATTAGCTCAAGGTTAATTGTTTAAGGCAAAAGCACTGAGTTTTGTGAATAAGGTGTGATCTATAATAGGTATAATTTATATAGTAAGGAGTGTGTTTGTGTTTAGAGCACAGTGCTGTTGCAGGGCACCTGGATTGTGGATTGATAGGGAATTAGTTGCACATTATTTTGCACTGAAATAGCATACATAAAAGTGCTGCAGCTGTTTAGGAAATTCGGCCTCATGTCATACAATAGTTCTGTCACAGAAATTAATATTTACATCACAGCAGATAGTTAATAGGCAGACACAGCACTGCCAAGCTACACAGTGGAATGTGTCATGAGTCACACGTGTCACAGTGGAATGTGTACATGTCATTTATATTAAATCATTCGGCAGGCACTTTTATTAAAAGTACAATGATACAATAGAATTTTTTATCAGTGTGTTCCCTGGGAATGAAACCCATGACCTTATGTTGCTAGCAGCATGCTAGATCAGTTGAGCTACAGGAACTTGATGTTGTCACGTATACTCAAAGAGCTCCTCCACCACCCGCTGATAGAAACCTTTGAGACTTCCACTGAGTTGGGGATGAAGTGGAGGGGACTGCAGACACTGACGCTTTTCTTGTTAAAGTAACCAAAAGGTCAGCCACAACCCGATCCCTCCAATCCAGGTAGAGCTGCCGGCAAAGCTGTCAACACCTCGCATTTTCTCAGCGCCCCCCAAATCCTTGACAGACAGTCAAAACACCCCAGAGCAGAATCAGAGGTGTAGTTGACCGCCTCTTGTCGACGCTTCGCAAACCATTCCTTCAAGTTGCCTCTAATCCTCTGCTAGCCTGGCTGGCCGCATCGCAAACTCACAGCCGTGGTGCCTTTAATCCAGATGCTGTCTGACAGAACAGAGCCCAGGCCTAAAAGCCCAAGTTTAGGCTCTGCTTACTTGGTAGAAATCAGTTGGTGGGGAGAACTGCTTCAGAGCTCAGCCAGACAGAGCCAAGTTTGGATGCATTTGATGACAACAAACACAACCCGGATCTGCTTCATAGGTGCCGGTTGCTGAGCCCAAACCTGCCCTGTTATCTCTCAACATGCTTTTCTCCGCGATCTTCCACCAGAAAACAGAGAAGAGATGACAACAAATAGAATCTAGTAACCTTAGATAAAACTGGTTAAAATGGTGAAGACTTAACAGGCTAGTTTAGTTTTTTGTGTTAAAATTTCATATGGCATATCACAACATTTTATAAGATGTTGATAGGTAATACAGCTTTGTTGTTGTCTTTTTTCCATACAATCATCTTCTGTGATGTGCAGCCGCTCTGTTTTATCACTCTTTTTTATTTCTCCACCAAAGATGTACAGTGGATTCTTGCTTTATGTTGCAGACCTCTGTGGAATGGTGGAGTGAAAATAAAAGACTCTAAATGTTTAATGCTCCACCAACAACAGAGAATAGGAAGTTAATATAAAATGTCATGCATTTCAAACCTCAACTTTTCATTCAATCTGAATTTTCATAGACCTGTCATTTATATGAATTACTGTATCAATTAATTGAAATGACTGTGAAGCTGTGGTTCCTCCTGGAACAATATTGCAGTATATTTCTCTGTTGTTTCATCATATCAGAAATAGTTATGGTTTCCAATATTCTTTTTGTTCTGGATGTCTGCCAAGTTCTACACAGGCAGTGTTGCCAGACGGCAAGCATTTTCAATCCAGAATTCTAAGACCTACTGTGTTTGGCAAAAAAGAATTTAAAAAAAATGTGCTTGACATTTGTTAATTCTTTGTCCTAATCCATTGAACACATGCACATAGAACAAAGAAATTGACTAAAAACATTTCTAGACATTCTATCATTTAATCAACAATGTGGCTATTCTACGTAAAGGAAAATAAAGAAAAAAAATAAAGAAATCGAAAAGGAAGGAAGCAAGGAAGGGAGGAAAGGGGGACAGAAAGAAAAAGAAAAGAAAGATAAAGAAAAAGAAAAGAGAGAAAGAAAGAAAGAAAGAAAGAAAGAAAGTCTTGCATCTCTTAAAATCATGGCACCAAGTCCAGGCTAAAACCTGATGAAAGACTGTAATTTTCCATGCAGGCTCCGAATAGGATGTTTCCTTGTGTTACTCTTTTCAGAGACATCAAATATTTTGTGTGACAAACATTATTTACAAAGGTTTTCAGAGGTGCTCGACAAGAAAAAATGAAAGCAGAAGAAAAAAAGAAAGTGAACCAAGCTCTCCTTTTTTCCCTCCTCTCTGTTGCTGACACTGTTACAGGAGGTAGCCTGTTAAACGCAGGAAACCGTTTGGTGTGTTTCTCTTTCTCTGACTGCCACACAACGCGGTTTGTCGTTCCCTTTTGAACCGTTGCCTAGCGGATCAAAGCATGCATGAAAGTGTGCAGGTTAGTTAAACCAGAGATGTGTGAAGCACATTCCATATGCATGCACACGCAGAGCTTGCTCACTAAGGATAGCAGCGCTCTAAAGATGAAGCAGTGTGGTTGTGTTAAAAGGTATGTGAACTGTAAATAAAAGGGACCTATTGATTTTGAGGAAATCAAAACTATTTTTGACTCCATGTAAAAGAAAAAAATGCACATTGCATAAATGTTATGATTAGGATTAGACTGATTTATCAACCGGGAAGATAGATAGATAGATAGATAGATAGATAGATAGATAGATAGATAGATAGATAGATAGATAAAACTGAAACATTTATTGATGACACACAAGATGTTATTTTTGCTTGGTATACTGAAGTTATGCTAACTTACTGTATTTGCAGCCTCTTGAAATCTGTTTAAAGGCATACAGGCAGATGTTTTGTTTTACAGCAGGCCAATGAAATGTGCCTGTATACTGAAAGCAGCTCTTTTCATAAACGTCTAATCAAGCTGCCTTCCTTCGTTTTGAAAATGAAAGGACACTTATCTGATGTCAGGTTTGTTACTGCCCAAGGACTGAGATCATTTCTCTTTCAGCACACAAATGCTGTGTGACGAGAATCAATCAAACGCTGATTCACCGAATTGGCCGACACAGAGGAGAGGAAAAATTTATGGGATCCAAGTGTGTCATCTGTTGCCAGAGTCTGCATGCGTGATGACAATGCTGTGCTGGATTCTGGTACATGTAGTGTATATGCCAGAGCAGTGAATCTGTACCACTACAGCTGGTTGATTATAATGATATTCTGACCCCTGCTGATTCAGGAGGATCCACAATCCCTCTGATCAGTAAGATGCCTCAGGCTTATCAGCTCTCAGCATGAGGAGGCTGCTGTCCAGAACATAAATATTAGATTTGAAAAATATAGGGCGAATATGAATCTAACAGAAAATACTTTTTTGGGAGGGGAGGTAAGATTATGATTATTTGAAGAGTTATGTTACTATCTTTTTGTTATTTGTATGACGTACAAAGATTCAAACTGAAAATTGCATGCAAAATGCACTAAACTCTGTATTTCTAATGAGTGACAAAACTAATTGCCTGGAGATAAAGACTAACGTTGTATTGAATGATTATGAGTGACAAAAATAATTGTCTTGCCGTAAAGCATAACATTGTGTTGAAGGCTAAGTAGACACTGCAAAAAAAAACACTTGAGGTGCAAACACACACAACGCGTGCACACTTACACACACCCGGAGGCACAAACGTGCACACACACACACACTACTGAGAAGCTCAGCTCCAGTGTTGCAGATTTGAAAAATAAAGCTTCGCAGCAGTCGGCAGGTGTTTGAACATCAAGCCCTGCTTACGTTTGGCCTGCTGTGTTGCGTTGGAGAGAAACCCACTCTGACTGCAAAGACGAGAGAGATGCAAGCAGGCAGGAGGAATAAACAGTAGTGAATGGAAGGTGAAGTGACCTATTTCTACATGTGACTGCTGTGGTGTCTACATAAAAACAAGAAAACAAACCATCCTGTCTTTAAACTAAAAGGAATTACAGGTCTGATAAGCTGTTACACTGTTTTTTTTTATTCTCCTTTATACTATCACCTGTAAATACTATGACCTAAATGCATGTGTTGGAAATATTAATGCTTTATAATAAAGCAAAAAATTAAAGTGGTAAAATGGTTTTGTGTTATGATTGACTACTGTACTGTATAGATATGGGTTTAGATAGGCAAAGCTAGGCAAAGATAATCTGCTTGAATAACAAGATGATTATTTGTTGTAATTTGAGATGGATCATATTCAAATCACTCAATTTTAATCGTAACCAATTATCTACAGCTATTCACATATTTGGTGTTCTATTGCTTTTAAAGCTAATATCTGTGATTATCAGAGGTACAGTGGGGCTATTCTGACATCTCAGGACAAATACAGCAAAATAAGACATATTATTAGATTGCCTTGACTGTTGCATAATAAGAACTTCATATATTAATACAAAACGATAACCATTGTCATCAGAATTTGAGCCTGATGTTAACTGAGAAAAATGGAGGAGGGGCCAGGGACATGATTTGAAAAAGACACTCATCTAAACTCTGATACAGACTCAAAATATTTTATGCTTTACTCATGGCACCTCTGAATAGCCTGAATTTTAAATAGCTTCTCAATGGCAAGACATTCACATAATTTGACTTATGAAGTGTCATATGAAGAAGCAGTAAAATAATATAAACTGGCAAATGCAATATACGTTATGACAACAATATTAAGATTAAATCTGAAAAGTAGTAATAATATGAACTGACTAGATGACTGTGCATCATTGTGTACCATTTTATTATAATGCGACGTCTTATTAGAATTATGTCAAATGAACAGCTGGTCTGAAGATAGTATATTTAAATATATAACCTCATTAGAGACATATGTCATTTTATATCTTTTACTTTGTTTATATTTCTTTAGAAAGATGTTGTCTTTCTCAGTTAAACAACATGGAAACAAAAATAAAAATGCAGAAGTCAAACGTGTCGTGTGACGTGCCGCTGTGCCTCACCCTTATCCACGCTTACCTTTGACCCTGTAAACTTCGTCTCTCACGGAATCTACCATTTCACACAGAACTACCAATAATCCAGCTATTTTTCCAGGATTACAAACTATTTGGATAAAAAGAGACTATAGATACGAGCATCGCTTCTTTAAGAAGTTTTCCTATGTGTACGTCAATTCAATGTTCACAAGTTGTTGCTTAAGTCAGAACTGTGCAGTACGATAATGGATCAGTCTCGTGTTTCTAGGCGCGCTCACTAAATTTCTCAGCGCGTGCTTAGATCTACTACTGTCACGAACTCTCGGCTCGTCAGGAAGGAGGAATCGGTTTTATATACCGCAAATCGGACATAATGGCTACGATGCTAAGCAAAGAATTGACGGATATCGAGGTAACACGATACGCATAGTGAACTTTGTGTCTAAAGTATTTTGTTCGGTAAGATTTCACACACTGTTGCTGTTTTGGGCACGTGTTCATGTTTTAAAGTCAGGTAAGGTTATTTGTGTGGGAGACAAAACTTTGAAACTTGCAACGCTGCGCATAATAGAACACATCGAAAAAAGAAAATAATAAAGACATTATTTACTTCTTAATGTAAGCATATTTAACAGGCCTATGTACGTTTTTTAAACTTGAATTTTGCTTGTTTAGCATGCCTAACTGCCAACTTTGAGAGATGTTACTGCACAACAATATGGCATTGCTGATCATATAAAATAGTTCTTTTTTAGATTGTACTTTATTATATATTTACAGTACTGCTAATAATTACATCAAATAAGCTGCATATGAGATTTTATTTATTATTAAGAATTGAAGGACAGTTCTAAATCTACCTGAACCATTTTAGAGATGAAGATGAATACAAGGTGAATTTTGAAACATTTGTACATGACCTTGCTGTCATATTTCAGAACCTTGGACAGTGACCTAAGTTCAAAGGTTTGTGGGGTTCCTGTATTAAATAGTACTGATGAATGTTAATATAACCAAGAATATAGTTTATACAGCAGTCATTGAACTACTAAACAACTTTTTATTCCATCAGAAGGACTTTGTTAAATCATGTTTTGTTCTTACCAAGTGCACTTAAGCAAGCAGGTTACTAATTAAGGGGTTCAATTAGCCTCTAAAAAACAGGGGCACACAATGTTGTTCAGAAGATTTTTTTTAAAAGACTTCATGTTCCTGAATTAAAGGCAATTAACTTAATTAAGCTGAATCACAACACAAGGAGTCATAATCACACGTCCATTCAGATGCATTTGATGGAAACAAAACACCCTCAATCCAAAGTGAACCTATAGAGTAATATATCCACAACATTAGGTCAGTCTGTAGATGGCATTAGCCGTGACTTATCAAGCATTACAATATGTGACTTACAGTCCATGAATCATACATATGTTAATGGTAACTCATGTTAATGGTAAAAGAAAACAATCCTAAAGCTTTTTTATATAAAGTCTTGGTATGCACAGCACACGCTGGATGACATCTCTGCTCAGGTGAGATAAAGCTTCTTCTTTTAAGTTGAGCAGATATGGGCATTGACTTTCATAGAGAAAATAGAACTGTTACTGACGACTCTCATTAGCATTTCTATTCATGAGTGTTATGACTATGGCAACGTGACCTTGGCGTGCAGAGTGCACTTAAAATGCGCTCTAAACGACTCCTGTCTGCCACTGAAAATACCTCACTAAATGTCATAATAATGGCTGTCCGTGGGGCAATTAAATTGGCCATTCATTTTGGCAATGCTGTCAGACGTCTCATTTTAATATCCTGCTTTTCCGAGAGCGCTAAACGTGTGCCTTTGTGTGTGCTCACGGATTCATTAAAAAATCCTCCGGGATGGCCATCAGCGTTCGTTAAAAACCAGATTAATGTGGCCGCTTACACAAAGGGCTACGGCTTTTTATGGAAGGCCCCGAACCCCAACAATGACCACTTCCTGATAGCGAGTCAAGTACCGTGATAGAAAATTGTCGCCTTAAAAGCCAAAATTGCAATATGAACGTTATGAAAGCCCCATTAGCTGACAGCCATCCATATCATGGATGTCAAAGTTAGATGCTGTACCTTGTGAAGCTTTCATCAGTGCAGTAAAAAAATATTTCCTTTTCCAATTTGTGAGCAAAGTTGTGAATTTTTTTTTTTTAATAATCACACTAATGGTCTGTGATTACATTCAGTGGTTACTGAGACATTGGCCTTGGAGTATGACATATGTTAATGATGTAAGTGATTATGTAAAGGGTTACATAGAACATGTAGCGTGATTGCACAAGGGAGATAAACCACTCTCATTTTTCAGAGCAATACAGTATTCTTGTTTTAAACTGATTATTGCGGTATAGCAAGGAAGAGCTTTGATCTTGCAATAGGATTCCTGTTTTCCTTTTGCATTACATAATATTGCTCATGCTCCAGTGTGTTTACAAAGGCTGATAAGTGCTGGAACTGTGAACAGATGATAGCTTGTGCAACGTTTACTTCTGAAGATACCAGAATGCAGTAAAAAAAAATGTACAATTTTCATATTGAAATTGACCACTGAGTTTTTATGCAGGAAATATTGTTGCATAAGGAGATGTCTAAAATGACATTGATAATGATGAGGCAGCAACCCTTCAGCTTGGTTTAACATAGAACTATTAACCACAGCAAGGTTCATGTCCCTCAGTCAATGATTATTCCAGGCACATGTGAGCAGTATTAGGAAATCAGTCTGCAAAACACTGTTCCCCTGACCCTTTGGACTGTATGGCAGGCTGCCTTACATTCACTTCGTAGTATTTGAACATGTTCCATACTGTAGAAGCAGCTATTTGTATCTGATCTAAAAAATAAAATGACTGTTTTTGCTGTAACTAATTTATTCCGGTTGATTCATGTTAATTTATTTTTTAGTGGTTAAAATCAGCTTATTTGGATGTTACCACTTGAAGCACAATTTTTATTCAGTGCACCCTCATACATCAATTTGAAATAATACCGAAACATTAAATCTTAAATTTATTTGAACATTATTATCTATGTTTCTCTTCTCAGAGTCTGAATAGAGGATAAGCAAGCGGTTTGGTAAACAAAGACCGATGCAATAATTAAGTTAGTATGAAATGACAAACCTATTCACAAAGATTGAGAACACATTTGGGCCAAGTCATAGCGGACCACTCACATAGTCCTGCGGTCGCTCAAGTTCTCCTGTGTGAATCAACCCCAGCTCTGTTTCACTCATTACAGACTGAATAGAAGCTTCAGGAGGCCTTTAGCTCAGCAAGATGATGTTGATGCCAAGTGATCTGTATTGCTCTCTATAATTATGTTACAGGACTAAATGATATTCTGGGATTGTGCTGAACATAGCTGGGCTGCTGGAGCGCCGTGGCTTCATTTCAGCTATGGAGGATCAATTCGCGTATTGATTTCAGCAAGAAGACTAAGCAAGAATCTCTGTAGATTGTGTTTAACTATTCCGCCTTAGGGAGGGAGGAGGCTGTGTTATGAAAGATGAAGTGTGCTTTGGAAAGAGGTCAAGTTGCCTACATTCAGATCACTGCACGAATGCTTACATATGAAGTTGCCTTGTTTTTCTGCATCTTATAGTCATTAATATTAATTATGGCATAGAACGTACTGGTCCTGTACTAATTTAGATGGACACAAGCTTTTGCAAAAAGCTTTTAGATTTGGGTTGCTATTGATACTTGATCTGCACCCTAAGTATTAAAATGAATTTGTGATCGAAGCACCTTAACAAATCTTGTTGAAGGAACTGGTTATGCGCTTTATTCTGAATAGAATTTAAAAATATATTTAGGATCATGACCTGTAGATTTCTAGATACATTACACCCCATGCTAAACTTCCGAATTCCTTGTGACTGATATCGGAAGACATCATTTGATCATATTCACTGCTCTTTTTTCCAGGATAGGGAACAGATTTTGCTTACTTTGGCAGGGAAAAAGCCAGTATTGATTTGTTGTCTCAATGGATTAGTATGACCAGCAGAGAGTGATAAAGCCAGTCTCCAGAACTCTCCCTGTGGAAATGAAACACACAGCACATCACATGCTGCTTAAAATGCCGCTGAAACCTCTTAGTCTCTCCGACCACAGCCGGTGCGCTTTAATCAAACGTATATATACTTGCTCTTCAGTTTCTGCTGTGATTCCATTGTATTAAATCCCACGGCTATTTTTTAAACTCTAGACCTAAAACTGTGATATTTCTGAGAGTAGAAAGCTAGTTCACAGTTGAGACTCGAACCTTTCTGACATTTTAAAACAAGTTTTTATTTAAGGCAACAAAGCGAGGCCCCCTCTTTAACTCCAGGATAGAGTTCAATCTAATGAAGGCTTTCTGTATATCTCTGGTAAAAATAAACCAGAATAACTCACTGATTACCTTACGACCTATAGAAGCGAATACATAAGCAGCCATAACTACACATACTGTAAAAGCAGGCACAGCTTTATTCCACTAAAAGCCCATCTGACATGAAATAGACTATCATTTCCATCTAGAGCTTGTTTAACAGTCACAGTGGGGCTTTAGAGGAGCTATTGATCTCTTCTTATATAGATCTCATCTTCTTATGGATGTGTTTCTCCTTACACAATATTGATCTAATTGGCAAAGGTGCACAGTGTCTTACATTGCTTACAAGAAACAGCCTTCACTCTAAATTCTCCCAGTCACTCTAAAATGTACTAGACTTTTTGTTTCTATGTTTATTTATAGGCCTCAATTATGTGTACTTTTTATTATTAATAGTTATTTGTTTTTCCCTCTTTGGCTGTGCAGAATATGCGTCACTTCGAGGTTGCCATCCGTAGATTTTCAAATCTGTTCATCTGCAGCTGGTCAAACATGGCTTAACTCTCTCATTATGACTACTGCTTCTCACACTGAGCCTATTATAGCAAATAAACACTAGCTTGACTGACTCAGTTATCAGCAGAGTCCCAGAAAGGGAACAATACCTGTGCAAACCTGATTCTTTTTTTCTCATCTTTGAGCCACAAGCTAATGAAAACAAAGGTTTCCTTTAAGACTGTATGCAGAGGGTAAAGTCAAATAAATTACATCACATTTACATAGAAAAAGCCAAACTGGAGAGCTAGTTGCACCAAATTTGTGTTTTGTTTGCAATAATCACTAACCACTTTTGACCAATCTGGCGTCTAGACTTCAGTGGTGTCGCAGTAGCTGTACAGTCCTAGTTAAGTAGTCGGATTGTGGTCTGAAATTGTGCTTTGTGAATTCAACAATGCAAACATGTGCAATAACCAATGATGTCATGTTAGTTTACTACCTTCATATTTTTCTTGGGAAAATAAATAAAAATCTGAGTTTCTAAAGAAGAGTTCAAGGCATCAGCATGTCTCCACAGGCATGAAAATAATAATAATAATAATAATAAAATAATACCAATAAAACAACATTAAAGTTTAATGCAAGACACCCTTGACAGCTCGGTGCTCTATACCCCCAACAAAACCAAGGCTGATTTACACATGCTACATATTAATGGTGTTATCAATAATTCACCTCTCCATGGTACTAAGAGTAAATGAAAACAGCCTGTAAAGACCGTTTCCTTCATCTCACTATGTTTGTTGTCAGACATTGCAAGTCATTTGGAAAGTTTTGTTGCATAAAATGACAAATCATGACATTGGAATTTGTTTGGGAAATGGTGCATAACTGATAATAAGCTATATTAGTTTGGCGAAATATTCAAATAAACAGTCAAATAAACAGCATCATGTCAAGAATTTCTGTCAATTTCCCCTTTTTAAGTAAAGGTTTTTCTGGCAGCAGTCACAGATGTGGCATATGGGGCAAAATGCCAAAGTGGCTTATTTCAATTTGTTCCTGGCCTTTGTCAGATAGTGTTTCAGCACAGTGAAATGATAGTGGACATGGTATTCTTTTACACTACAGAAAGCATGAAATTGGTATTAGTGTGATGGTAATGGTGGCCGCTCCCTCCCTTGTTCTGCTTTACCTCAGTAAACTGCCTGTTAATTGTGTTTGCCATTAAAAGATCCTGCACTGGTTCCTGCCTCCAGCTCCTCTAGTTTGCCGGGGTGATTTGATTGACAGGCGTGAAGTTGTCGTGCACATCTGAAATGCTTCTGAATTAAAAGATGATGGTTCTTTTCACAGAGTTTTTATATTTTGTGGAGCATAACTACACAATTATCTTTAGTCTCATGTTCTTTATTAATGCAATAGGGCAAGTTTAGAGTGTCTTGCAATGGATCTTTACAGTAATCACAGTAACTTCAGTAAATTAACAATTAAAAATGTATGAATTAAATGAATAAATAAATATAGCACAGGATGGTGGATACAAACATGTCTATACTTAATATGTTAAACTACACCTACAGACTCTGCTAAGACACCTGTAACTTGAGAGGAACTTCATACATCCACTAAAGTGGCTTTGGGACCAGCTGGTTAGAAGTAATTGCATAACAAAGGTCTGGTATAATTTGCTTGCAGAAGCCACCTAATTGGATATTTATGTATCTAATGCAGAATCCTTAATTGTGGCTTAAGTGTCTCAGTTCTTTGTTACAGCCACTGTTTTGCATTTGCCTTTTCCCGTTGTCCGCAGTTTGTTTTCTTTGTCTGTGTTTTATTAATTGAAATAATGTCACATATTATTCCATAATGTTTTTGCATTGATCGATCCTTTGAACATTTAATAATCTTTATTGTGTGTAATTGTGCTTCAGAACATTCTCGCTTTGAACCCGAGGGTGAGGACCCACGCTGATCTCCATTCCACTGCCTCAAAGAAGAGAGACAAGAAGCACTGGAAGAGAAACCCGGAAAGAAGCTGTGATGTGAGTCTACAACCTCTTGTACTGTAAAAAAAAACAAAGACCAGATCTTCTCACTGGCTGCCTAAAATAACTCTCACTTTTCTGAACCATCACATATACTGCTGCTTTGAGCCTTGCATTAAATATTAAAGAAACAGCCGATGTGAAGAAAAACCCTTGTCACGTCATACAGAGCTTGTACGTCTTTCCTTGTTTGTGGAGTTTTTACTGCTGCTGATGTGGTGCAATCACAATGTTCTTCTCGACGTCTCAGCGCGGTGAAAATTACATCTTAAAGAAAATGACAGTGAGAAACGCGTGTCGGAGGGGCTGTTTCTGCGTAGCCCTGGTAGCTTTTTCTGTGAACAAACTTCCTCCCGGTTTACTGCTGATAACAGGAACTCTGTGATGATACTTGATGGTGTGGAGATTCGGTGATTATGCTGGTGATGGCTGTGATCATATTACTCTGATGAGCAATAATAGTGCAGAAGATTATAATTCTATAATTAGTTCCAGCCGCCTAGTTTGTCCAATTATTGTAGAGATTCAAATTTTGACTCCTTCTGCCCTTTTGCTTACAATATATCAATGAGTAATTCTGTAGCACTCATCAAAAAACTGCCTCAAAAGCCTGGAGACATTATGAAAATGCATCATAAGCAGATGCCCCCCATCCCCCAAGTGGATTAAATATTTCAAATTTCCCCTCAATTATTATCATATCCTGTGAGTCCTATGAGTCAAGGCTCATAAGCATATTCAAATGTTCATTTTAAATGCTTTTTCGCCATGTGGCGACTGTTGATGAAATACCAAATCTTGTTTTCAGAGCTTGCATATTAATTAGCTGCTTAAATTATAGGCTACTACCAATTCCCAGCACTAAGCATTTTGTTTAATTAATAATAATAAAGCCCCCAAGATGTTGGATTAGACTAATCCTTTGCAGGGGAAAAATGCTACACATAATTTCAAGTGAAAATGTCAATGGTTATCCCAGTCCCAACAATGCCTCAGTGTAATTGGAAATGTAATTATGTTTCATTTTACCACACAGATGAGTTTTAATACCACACAGAAGCTCTGAGATTAGTCTTCTGTGCCACACAGTGGACAGAGGTCAAGTATTTTTGCATTTGAAATAAAAATGCACAATGATACATTGTCAACAGCGGAACTGGCTCTGATTATACATATTTGGGGGGTATTTTATAGACAGAATCAGAAAGAGTATTGGGGCGTGTTGTCACAAAAAGTGAAAATTTTCAATAGCTTATTTGTAACCAAGTGCCTATACAGAAACTTAAAAAAAAAAAATCACCTGAGATATATTTCATGAAGTGTGACAACTTGCCCCAATTTATGAAATGATAAATGATAAAAAATACACTGGTCCTAACAACACATTTCAACCTTTCAGTTACAATCTTCCTTTATTAGATACAGTAGGTGACCCGAAGTATTATCATTTTAGCTTTGATATAGGCATTTCAAACCAAACAACATAACCAAAACTAGATAAAACATTGGAATAATTGGGCTTTTTGAAAATCTGAAACCTTACAGTTACTGAGATGTAGCCCATGTGACAGCTAGCCCTGATTGCCACAATATAATTAAATGACATCATCTCTGTAAAAAATGTCAAATGGTAGTAGACATGTCAAGTCAAAATTACATGCTGTCACTTTGAACATGGTGAATTTATCATGTAATATTCAGTGAAAGCATTTAGATACTATAAAACACCAGCAAAAGCTTCACGTGGCAGCCAGGGCATTATATTGAGACACCATTTGAATAATTTAAGCCAGGCTTTGTAATACAGACTATATTGCTCTTTTAAATCTATATCTTGGTTGCCAAGTCAAAAGAATTCAGCGAAGGGTCATAAAGGACCTCTAGAAGAATATCAGATAGCTCACCAGATTGGTTTCTTATTCACCACCCATCTGTGTAATAATAAAATGTAGTAACTCTGTCTCTTGCCATAAATTAACTCAGTGTGTGGAAATCGAGTTAGCCTCAATCTCAATCTCAATCATGTTGTGATTTTATTCTCCTGGCGCTTCAGTCCTCTATATGTGTGGGGGAATTTCCTGGCTGCTTATCCCTTTGAATTTCATTAAGTAGCTTAAGTCAGTTTTCACAATGGCTTCTGTGAAACTGTATTAGCTTATGGAATAAAGGAAATGGCTTAAGCAGCTTGAACTTTGCCTCTTTGAATGGGAGGGGCTGGGGAATCCTCTTTAATACCTCTCTGATAATGTCAACCATGTCATGTTACAGTGTTAAATGGCACCAATTAATCCTTCCGTTTTAGAGTAGAAACTCGTAAATCTTTAAAAGCAGGATAATCTTTGAACAGTATATCAGGTCTAATCCACCAGTGCCGTCATATTTAATACCTACGGCCTACCGGATATTTCTAAGGCTCCTCAGAATAAGTAACCATTTATGGGATGTTAAAGAAAACTTTGTAGGTTATATAAAAGTGCATATATAAACCTTTCAACAGGATTTTCAAATAATGGTAGCGTACCATTGCAGCTCTGCTGCTAATGCACTTAGAATCAGACAGAACTTAAATAATATGAAAATTTAGCACTTACTAAAAGATTTATGTATCGCAAAACATTTAGTATTTAAAAGGTATTTATTATTCATGACTGGTAAGTTTACATTTACATTTATTCGTTTGGCAGGCACTTTTATCCAAAGCGACTTGCAGTGCATTTAATCTATACAATTTATCGGTGCACGTGTTGCCAAACCCACAAACTTTGCCCTGCTAGAGCAATGCTTTACCAAACACCTTGTTTCCAAGTTCCTGTAGCTCAACTGGTAGAACATGGTGCTTACAATGTTAGGGTCATGGGTTCAATTCTCAGGCATGCATGGACTGATTAAAATGTACACCTCAAACTGCACTGAACTAATGCTTTAAATAAAGCATCTGCCAATTCCATTATTGTAAATGTAAACGCTGACCCTCTTCTAAAAGTCATTGTATAATTTGCACACTGATGCATAATACAGTCAAAAAACACACAGAAAATGTGCAGCTTTGTCTCAGAATTGTCTCTGTGTGTTTAAATCTTACAGTCCTGTGTGAATTTGGAGAACAACTTTGATGACATCAAGCACACGACTTTGAGCGAGCGTGGGGCACTTCGGGAAGCGCTGAGGTAAGCACTGTCTCCATGGCAACAGTCACAGTCAACGAGAGGAGGAGTTTTGGGTGGGCAGCCAAAGGAATTTGTGCACGCGCTGTTTCGTGAGGTGAGGACGGGTTGCGTCATAAGTCATTCTTCATTATTGAGGGAACAGATGAGTGTAGAAGCAGCACTCAGCTCTGCTTTTCTGAGGGATTAATTTGTTGAAGGGAAGACTCCCTCTGGGCTTTGCCTTGACTCTTCAACCCTGCAGGAGATGCTAAGGCTCAGTGCACAGTGAAAAATGTAAATGTTTAATTTGTTAGTTGAAAATGCTTTTGGGGATCCCAAGACAACATCAGAATACTTGATCGTGAGGACGGCTGGTGTTCTGGCCTAACTAATGTTACACTCTGTGAATAGTGTTGCAAAAACTATGCGAATGTTTAATAAGGACATAAGTCAAATAAGGTGACCGATGTTGTAAATCCCATATTTCAATTAATTCAATTAATCATGTATTTCAAGATTGCAGAGAAAGAACCAAATCAAGATAATTTAACAGACATTACAAAAAGTAGCTTTAGGAGTTTATACAGTATTTTGTTTCATAACTTTAAACATTAAAGCCGTTTTGTGGCCTACAGTTCACAGCAGTCTATTATGCAACTTTATCTGTAGAAATAAGTGCTGTTAACACAGGTTTGTTCTCACATTTCATTTGCTATTTTTTATTGATGATCTGTGTCTCACAAATGTCTCACAAATTTTCAGTATCTTGCGTCATGAAAGTTTTCAAGATGCCAGGTTAAAAGTAATTTAGTAAACATGTTTGTGTTCTGTTTAATGCTCTTGCGCAGATGTTTTTGAATACGTCTGCTGGAGCTGCTCCACCCACTTATGTGTGGTCTGATGACGTGGTTTTGCTGACTTTAGGTTCACAAAAGACGTTGAAGACGGTTGTTTGTAGCTCTGTAGTTTATAGATAAATAAAAGTGTTAAATGCAAAACATGTTGAGGTTAAGCAATTAAAAGATACTAGCAATAGCAACACAACAGCTAAGACAATCAGACCATATCTGTTTGGATCATATCTGATCTGTTTTGCAGATTGATCTGCCTTCTTAATGTAATGATCTATTCAAATGTACACTGAAATAGCACCTCAGACCGGTAAACAAAATGACTTCATTTGAATAATATGTCTTAATTCTGCATATCATAGAATATGCATGAGCCCAGCATTGCATCTGTTGATCATGAATAAAAAACAAAACCCAAAACGGCAGTGAAAACCGCGAGTTAGGTTAAAAGCAAGCGAGCAAGAGAGATATTAGAGACATTAATGCACACTTTTGTCCTGCCGAGTTTTGATTTCGATCCTGCTCTAAACGAGACTCCCCTGCCGTGCCGGGTGGCAGATCTGATGAAAGATTTAGGTTTTATAACTGCTAATAATGCCGGACATGAAAGTCTTAGCAGCGTGCGCTACTCTGGTGTTCATCAGAGGAGGCAGCTGGCTGATTTGCCTTGTTTGTTGGGCACCAGAGGAAGCCCCAGGTCTGGATCCCCAGTGTCATGAAACAGCCAGGAAGTTGACTCCTCATTAAGAACTACACAGATTGGTTCATGTAGCGAGGCGAAAGTTATGAAAACACTGCTTTTTCTTTAAGGTCTTTAAACTTGCAATATGATGCAATATAGCTCAAATAACTACATTGACAGGTCATGACAGTTCTTCAAGGTGGTGAAATTAAATGTTCACAGCAGGAGTGATGAATCGAGGAAAAATGTTTTTTTTTCTAGAGATATTTCTTGATAAGTATAAAGTTAGGCTGCTAGTTTTGCTACAGAATGATGTTTATATATTTAAATATGGTAAGAATTTTCTATTAAAGGGATAGTTTACCCAATAATGAAAGCCCTGACAGCCCCGGTCACCATTCAGTTAAATTGTATAAAATTGTATTCATCACTTGTGTTTCACAGAAGAAAGAAATTCATGTTAGGGTTAGCAATACTCTATAAAACAGAAACTAATGTTTTTGAATTGTTCTGTTAATAGACAAATGTTGTATATTTAAAGCTAATATAACTTTTCACCTAATAAAAAAATAATAAAACAGTTTTAGCTGCTTGTGATGCTGTGTATTGTGTTGGTCTCTCCAAAACACAGCTGGCATGTTGGTCACAAGAGAACTTCAGTTCTTATTTCAGTACACTAATGGTGAAATGATGGAACCAGTGTTGGCTTTATTCGATACATTCCTGCTTGAAAGCAGGGATCTCAAAGCTGACAGCTGCCTTTAGTGTCTGTTGCAAGCCGTTTTCACACATGTCGGACGACTGAAGTCAAGTAACATGTTGCGTTGTTAAAATGATGAGCTCTAATGAGGAATAACTCTTCTTATTCTCTGCGCCACCACACCCCTGACAGAAGTCTCTTTTTCTCTTCCTGTCTTCTCTTTGACACACAAGCCACAGTATATAAAGGTGGATTGATCATTAAAACCGTTTTCTCATCCCAGCTGTCCCGGCACCTAGTTTGAAAGGAGCCACTTTTGATTCAGAGCCAAGCTTAATTGGTCGTATCTAAAATGGTTTAAGTAATTAAGATGACAGAGCTGGCCTGCGTGAGGACAGTCTTCTCTTGTCCTTTTCGAGAGGTCTGGCACCTCTCTAGGGTCCTCATTATGACTCGGTCCCCACAAGTTACATGTCCTCGCAAGTGAGGATTTTGACGGCTATCTCTCCAAGATGACCTCCCACACATGATAAATTCATCATCTCTACAGAAGTGCGTTTGGGATTAAGTTGGTAGTGGTGGGAGGCGTGAGGTGATTTGACAGCATTCGCTAATGCCCACGTTGGTTTCGAAATGAGCTAACATTGTATGGTGTTTTGTTGCACTGAGTAATGCCTGCGCTGTGTGTTCTCGCACTAGAACAACAGTTTAAGGGCGGTTTTATTTCGAAATTTGTGGGATGGTTGTACAAGTAAAAGCCGATGTAGATTGAAGTCTCACGGGAAGATTGTTTCACATGATCTGTTTTAGCCTCTGTATCTGTGATAAGAGGAAAGAGTAGTTGAGGTCAGGCCTGTATGAAGGCTGAGGGACTTGGAGAAAAATAGACTTTGTTTGTATGCTGTATGCAGCTATGAGTATACAAGTGTCAGCCCTATATAGCTTAGTCAAGGGCAAAATCACTGGAACAGCTTTTCCGGTTAACCTCACGCTAAATGTACTGAAATAATCCTGCAACGTGAGTATTTCAGTTATTTTTATTCTTTACTGTGAGAACACATCGCCTTCCAATGTAAACTAGGCTAATTGTAATTCAATTAAACTGCATTTGTATTGCACTTTTTACAATGTGTATTGTTGCACAGCAGCTTTACAGAGATTTTGTACATGGGAGAACTATGTATAAAAAATGAAGAATATTATTTTATTTCAAACTGCACAAATAATTATCTAAATAATATAAATTGTTCCTTGTCCACAAAACTTAATTTGCGTAGAAACATTTTAATTGTTACCATTTTACTGCCCATGAAAAGCAGATGGTTAACTGAATTAAAGCCTGTATTGATCATAGCAGTAGTAATTTATCAAATGATGGAAATGTGCTTATAATTGTGAATATTTCCTGATACGTTTATGCACTAGATTGTTGTAGTATCCTGCATCATCCTCAACCGAACACTCTGTACTGGCCTACAAAATCGTGCAATGCAAGTTACATTCAGTTCTAAATATTTTGGAAGTGTTTATGGTGTTACCTGATATGCATACATTTTTCTTTTATTAAATTAGCAAACCAAAACTGCATGGACATTGTGTGCAAATAAACAGCGCTATCATTTTGCATAGTTTGTTCTCTGTGAATTCCCTCATCAGTCTCTTAAGAGATACGTGAGATCCCTTATCACTTAAGTATGTATTTTGCATATTCCTACAAGCTGTGTTAACAGACATTTTGCAGACAACTCTCCTTAATCAGGATCATTAGGATTATTGATGCGATCCTCGGTTTAAGATCATTAACAGTGATTCCCAGCCGCACTGCACTCCACGTGAACCGATGATTAGAACATACATTTCCTCCGCATCAGTCAGAGACGACCTCGTCCAATAAAATGAGCATACAGAGCGTTGACACCGCAGCAACATGGGGTATTACTGCTAACACCGTGCTTGAGCAGAATGTGTATTTCAGAGGTCATGTTTAGCCTGACCTCCCATTGTGGCTCATTTACCGGCAGGTGCTTAGACCAGGTAACACACGCAAATAAATAATGGAACAAGCTGCTGAATTTAAGAGTGCAGGGGTCAGAGCTTAACGCTGCTATTGTTCATACAACATAAAACGCCCAATTTCCAATTCAAAATGTGCCACTGCACCTCCGGCACAGAGCTGTGTACAATGTCAAGGAGCCGCGTACCTGCACAAATAAGTCTGTGTTTTACATTAGCGGAGGAGACGGTATAATAGAACTGTGACATTATTTGGGACAAACAAGTATTTTGAGGCATATATGTTAGAATGATCTCCAGTGCTCTTTTGCTGTGTTTTTATTTTAGTAACAGTATCATAGATAAACCTCTCTGATTTTTAAACAACAAAACAGTCCCAAAAGCAATAATTTGTGCTTCTGTTAAAGACCATGCTGGAAAAATTCTCCTCGAGCACTAACTTCAAATGCATATTCATTTGACTAAATTACATTTTAAGACCTAAGCTATTAATTTCTCAAGCACTGCAGCATTAACTCTATATGCTTGTTCTTGATGTCAAATATTATAGAAGTCTTTTATATTATGATTTGGTTAATGCGTTGTGCTTTGTGTGTCAATCAGGCACGACTTTGTGAGACGTGCCTTTGAAAAAAAAATTCTTTTCTGTATAGAAGCCACAGGTTTGTTTGGCCACTGACTTTGGCCAAGGAGAGCCTTTTATTGTAGATGCACACGGCCCTGATGTCCCATGAGTCACCAGAGCTCTCGAAAAATGCAATCACTTCTACATTACTTTCTGTTGACATATGCCCAAGTGCATCTGCACCTGGTCATTCAGATAAACTCAAAACAAGTGGCAGTCCATCACTGACCAAAGTGCCAGGAGAGTGACCTATGACTGTGGCACCATTGTTGCATTTCATGTGTTAAATGAAACGGAAACCTAGCTGAGCATCACCTACACCCGTAGCCCTTCCTCTCAGTTTCCCCTATGAAATGTGCCGCATGCATTTTGTTCCTCCATGAATATTTAATTTGCTGGAGCCAAATTATCCTATGTATTATTTAAAGCAGGCATGTTGTTGTCTACCAATATGGAGTTCCCTGGTCATTATGAAGTCAGCAGTATTTATAATAGGTATCAGTCTTCATCACAGTCTGAGCAGACATGTCTAGGACAAAACCAGCATCACTCAGCCATTTGTTCTCAGCCCTCCTTTTTCAAACCACACAAAGGGCAAAACCATTATCTACTGTTGCACACCATCAGATGTGCTTGTAGTGTATTTGACTTCAGATTTTCTGTGCTTTACTGTCCCTTGCAGTGTATAAATGTGTGATATTTGCTTTAAAGGAATTGTGGTAAGGTTTTCATTGATGCTGCACGTAAGGGAAAACTACATTTGTTGTCAATTGATTAAACATTTACCCAAATTAATCACATGCCATAATTAATCATTTGCTGTTATTTAAATTACAGTTATTTTCATGTATCATAATTTGCTGAGAATCCCTCCTCAGGATTATTCAAAGGTAATATAATTTATTATATTACACTGAGATGGACTGGTCACTTATAAGGTGTTTCCCTGCTTTAGCCCGAGATGGCTGCTACTCCAGTCACATATTGCACATTTTTATTCACATTATTTTGTAAATAATTACTACACTTATTAATAACGTTAAATTAACACAGCCCTAAATGGGAACAAAACAGGTTTTGCATGTATCTGTGAGGTTATCAGATACTTTGTCATACTGTAGATGCCTGAAATGTGCAGACGCTCCTTGTCAAAAAAGCTGTCCCACCAATTTGGACATCAAGTCTTTCATCACCAGCATTGCCAACAAGGTAAAACCAATTATGATGCTAGTACTGACTCGCACAGCAGCTATGATGAACACACTTTATTGATGTAGGCTTAAGTGATAATCTCATAATCCTTTGTGTATTATATTTCTCAGTTAGTTAACCACAAGCAATTTAACATTGCTTTATTCGGCCAGGTAAAATCTCCAAAGCTCTGTTTGAGTCCATGTTTATCTTTGGCTCTGTTGTGTTTATTGCAGAACTACTATGGTGCTGCAAAGGCAATCCTTTCAGACAATCCTCTGGGTCTGACCTGTGGTATGGTGTGTCCCACCTCTGATCTGTGTGTGGGGGGCTGTAACCTCTATGCCTCTGAGGAAGGCCCCATCAATATTGGTGGTCTCCAGCAGTTTGCTACTGAGGTAAGGTGGAAGTACTCACAAATGCCTCTGCCTTTATTGCAATACTTTTTGTAATATGTGTTTTGTTTATAGATCTAAAGAAAATGGTACTCTTTGAATGGGACCCAATCAAAGCTATAAAGAATGGGGAAATGCATCGTCTGTATAAAGTCAAAGATTTATTATAAAAATGTAATGAAGATTTGGTGTAATGGTTCTACATAACTCTACATTAATTGTTATCAGTGCTTGCCTCTTTCTTTCTGCTGTTATGTACTTTGTAATGTCTGGTACAAAGTCTTCTAGTCTCAGTTCCTTGCTCATATCCAACTATCACCACGCTGTTCTTAATTCTCTGAAAATTTTTCTGGAAAATCTTTTTCACTAATGGAATGGACTTTTTCAAAGGTGTAAACCCAGAATGGGCTCCAGGAGAGAGAAAAAATTCACCCTTTGCTCTCATGTATTTTCTTTTGTTCTTAATCTTTTGAGAGAAAGCAGAAAATAAAGACTGGAGTGGTTTTTTCATGTTGTTTACCTAGTATTGCTTTGTATTGCCCTATGTATTTAGCTTTCATGGTCTTATTTGTTGTTTATTATCTTCTGGTTGTTACTGAGTTAGTGGAGAGACTGGGGATGGCTGTCAAACTTGTTACTCCTGTGATTATTTCTCAAGCAAAGTCAATTTTTGTGTAGGCATACCTAAAGTCTTGGCTACAAAATGCTTTTACTATTATTGCTTAAAGAAACAAATATAACATTTTTCGGAGCACACTGACCTTTTGTAACAACTTGCCCAAATGATAGAGCATGTTGTCAATGTCACACTAATATATGGGGGAAAGTTGTCACAGTGGAACCTGTCATTACACAAAACTATTATAAGCTTTTTAGCAAATTTAAAACGGTAAAACATTATGAAACTGAAATTTATGAAACTGAAATTTTGGAGAACTCATGAAAACAGTGAAAAAAAATCTAAAAACAAGTGACATCAAACATTTTGGTTTGGCCCAAAAAAAATGTATTAATAGATTGTATAAATTTAATGAAATAATTTCATTAATAAAATTTCATTAATAATTTCATTAATTTAATGAAATGTTTACCTCACAAAAAATTTGACAGCTACAATATTACAAAAATATGACAATATATTTTTGGAGGATAGAATTCATATTTTTTGTAAAAAAATGAAAAAAAGGGTTTTAAAGGGTTGGCATGATGTTTGAAACCATCATGCTGTACAAAACCACTGTTCCCTTTCGAGGGAACTCAACACTGCTTTGTATGACAAATCTTTGGGGACGTGTGAAGCATGTATGCATCTAGTCCAGTCCTGATTGGCTTGAAGAAGTTACAGTCAAAACCTGAGATTTTCCCCATGTGACAACCTATTTTTTTTATTGTCAGACATGTTTGTGTGTGTGTGTCTGTCAAAAGCTTACCTTTCCCTTCACCTGATTTGTTTTTCCTTTGTCATGATCTCAGTGGATCTCTCTCCATTTTCACTCTTTGAAACAATCATCCATGAGCTGTCCAAAGAGTCCTGCATAAGAAGACCAACCCAACCATCTCATGAGCTGCTTCTTCCTGTCACCTATTGCCATAGAGATGACAGTGTCTCTCTTCTTAAATGTGAAAGGCCAGGGTTGTTTATTAGTGCGTTGATTAGATATCGCCCAGACAGGGCCATCAGCAACTGCTGGCTTCCCTTTCTCAGTATGAGCTCCCCAGCACACACCAGCGCCTGTATTAGTATAAAGTAGGAAACTGTACTCTCTGTACAGTAACTCACATTATATTCCCAGGGAGGCTTCTGGTAAACATTGAGTTGAAATGAGGTGATGCAAACCGGGTCTGAAAGACTTTCTGGAGCTGAATAAGAGAGGACAGAGAATAAGGCAATCATAGTGTAATGTTGTTTTATTAGGGCCAAGCAGATCCGTACTTTTACTGTAAATAAAGCTTTAGGGAGATTAACTATGAACTCTAATTTGCACACTGATTTCTTATTAATATTCCAAAAGTAACAGTGGGGGAAATAAGGTTAATGTTTAAATATGTAGTTTATCACAGTGGGTGAAAGACTTTTGAAAGGAGACTTTTTGAAAGGAGACGTTTGTTTGCCATGCTTAAAGAGCTTCATGTGATTTTTCTCAGGTGTTCAGTAAGATGGGCATTACCCAGATCAGAAATCCAGAACTCCCTCCAGCAGAAGAGATGCCAGAGAGCTACCACACAAAGATCGCTCTCATCGGCTGTGGTCCTGCTAGCATTAGCTGTGCCTCCTTTCTGGCTCGACTGGGCTACAACAATATCACCATCTTTGAGAAAAAGAAATACATTGGTGGTCTCAGGTAAAGCAATTTTATTTTATTTTTGAAATTTAGTCTGCTGCTTCTATAGAAAGGGCAACCAGTGTTTGAGTCTCAGTGTTATGTAGTTATGGGTCTTTATAAAGAAAAGAAATAGTTCATCCAAAATTGTAAATTAGGTTTTGTTTACAAGCTAACTGAATTTGCATTTTTGGGTAAACCATCTCTTTTAAAGGTTATGTTACTAAAGAAACAAAAAGGTAGTCTTGCTTGTCTAGCAACACTGAACAAAGCACAGAATTAAGCATTGGTCAGTTAAACACGGCCCCAAACTGACTTCATTGGTTGAGCTATGCTGGTGCTGTGCCATGAAAATGTTGCTGTGTCATGCTGGTGAGGTGCTCAAACAAACAGAGCCCTGTTTTGATAGTGCCTCAGAATTTATACCTTTAAGAAGCATGATAGATATATAGCTAACATCCCATACTGGGTTCCAGTATCAACTGTTTAAAAAAATCAATCAATATAATGCCACAATAGAAAAAACTGTTAAACTTAAACATAGTTTAAGTATGTTTAAACATAGTTTCTGTTTGTGCCTCTGTTTCTCTTTGCAGCACTTCTGAAATCCCTCAGTTCCGTTTGCCCTACGAAGTGGTTCAGTTTGAGATTGATCTGATGAAAGATCTTGGTGTTAAGGTACCAATAAGGGGAGGGGGTGATATCGGGTCTTCCAGCCAAATGTCACTGACATTAATAACCATGCAGGGAGAAAAGCAGGCTAACAAAATACAATTAAAAGCCACATTAGCAAGGCAAGTGGCTAAGACATCCATCTGTCCATTGCCTGAGAGCTGTGATGGTGAGAAATGGCAATCGATAGTCCTCGTCCAGATCACCTGACCATGATTAATTTGATTTTAGTCTTGGGAGAGAAAGAGGAAGGGGAAGGGAAACGGTTTCTCAAATTTGATGGAGGTTGGTTAAGGTTAGATAAGGAGAACAGTGACTCCCATAAGCTGACCTTTAAATCAACACTATTAATTTTCAGTAGAGAAATGGTATATTTTCATCACCCCAATTATTTTAATTGAGAGGAATAGTACTGTTGAGAAAGCAACACCTCTGTTCCAAAAACCAAGTGGGCTGAACCATCTTCATAAGTGACTGATTTGGGATATAAGCAGCAGCTGTGTGCAGGATACAAATACAGTAATACAGTAATATCCTCGTAATGCAGATCACACTGGAAACGCAACTCCTGTTTAATTTTCAGGACATGCAATACATATTCACATACATTTTTGTGCACAACACTAGATTTTCACTAAGCAATTAATAAAAAGTGAGTGAATGAACTATTGAGTGAATAAGAATCAACATTTCTCTGCCCCATTGTTGTTGTATTTTTAACCAAGCTTATGGCAAAGCATTCTGGAATTGACTTTGCATAAGACGAATTTAGTCTTGAAATTTGGCCAAAACAAGGTGCCTAGGATCAACATACTGTAATTGTCTACCTTTTGGTAGCTCAGCCCTCACACGGGAGCATGCCTTAAAATTTTGCCTCTGTAGTCAGCTTGCTTCGTTTTGGACACATACTCCACCATAAAAAACCACCTCACCTATGCTGCATTTAGTATTTGAAAACCTCTAATGCCCATTTACCCTAAACACCTTGCTTGCTATGTAACGTCGCCTTGAGTTCACAGCCTATAGACTATTTGTCATTTGTATCCCAACATATAGCAGCACATGTGACCGCAGATACACTCAGTTTGCACTAATGTAGCATAACTGTATGCCGCCATCACAAAGGTTGTGGGATGATTGATGTAATTATGTTCAAAAATTCACAGCAGCGCAGAATAATTGACGCTAACATCCTCTTTATGCGAATAATACAGACAGATGGAAGCAGCTGAGACAGATGCAGTGTGGATGGTGTGTTTCTCACAGGTTGTTCTTGAGAAGGGGCTCGGGCAGAATGGGATGACTCTGACCTCACTGAAGGAGGAGGGCTTCCAGGCGGTCTTCATTGGCATCGGTCAGTCCCTCTTTCTCTTAGAATTCCTTTTGCTTTCTGCCATGTTGTGCACATCTGCACGTTTTTCCTGTTTTTGAACAAATACTGCCTGTTTGTCATCTGCAGGCTGTGTAGATAGACTAAGTAGTCTTTGTTTGCATAAAAACTAGTTTTCCAATGGAGACTACTTGTTACTAAGTTAATCTCTTTTTTTTTATCTCTGGAGGCACACATTATCAATGTCCTCATTTTATTTTGATATCTGGTCCTGACCATGTCATGCTTTCTTTGTCTTTGTTTTTCTTGCTTTCTTGTATCTCTTGTGGTCTGTCTTTCATGCCTTATTGCGAGCCGTTCTGTGTCCTTCTCTGTGTCTTTCCTTTTAAATACACACACCTGCCCTCCTTGTTAAATGTCACATTCATTTTTCCCCTCCTGTGCTTGATCGTTCGTATTTAACCTTAATGCCTTGCCAGCTTGTGGCGTCCGTAGTTTCTTTGAGCGGAAAGAAATGTGTCCGTCGAGTCACTTTGCTTCTATTTTTATTAAAGTAAGGAAGTATTGTGTGCATTGGTGTATTGATTTGATTTGAGAAACTCAAACATTCCTCGAGGGTGACTGTGTACTTTGTGCCTCTTTCTTTATAATTAAATGGAATTCGTATCATTTATTATGTTTGAATAAGCACTACTTTTTGGTAGCTAAGCCTCATTGTTATTGAGTGGGGTGAGCCGGAACAGCTCTGGGATTTCTTTTTCTCATAAAGCAATGGCAATAAGCTGGGAATCATAAAGGAAATGATTACATTTGCGCCTCTGTGATATTTTTTTACCACTTCTCTCATGTTGTCTCTAATGTCAGCCTCTATAGTGATTGACATGCAAATGTGTACCTTTGCCTTTCAGAGGGAGAATCGGTTGAAAAACACAGATAAGGATGTTCTTTCTCAGCCTGTGAAATTCATGGACGTGTTTCACAATCACCCTTTTTGTCATTTTATCATGTGATTGCCATGTTGTGCGTTCTTCGTCTAGGTAATGGCTATCATCAAAATACGCATTTTTGGACCATTTGCCTTTAAAAAATGTTCTGTTTACACCCACCATGAAATTGTTCAGAATGGAGGCAACTAAGACCAGAATGCTTTAAGGTTAGCAGCAGGCATGTTGGTTTATTTGAGACATTGAAAAAGATGAATGCAACATCAAAACCAGTGTGAGTAGGCACGTTGGTCTAGATGTTTGGTTCAGATCAATCTGACACTGCGGATTGGTTACCGAGGTCAGTGTGTAAACTATAATATCTGATTACCGTAGTTCAGCTTCCCACAAAAGCCTGTGAATTGCTGTGGAGTTCTTTGTGATGTATGCTTTCATTATCAAAAACTGTTGTTCAGGTAGTTTAGGCTGGGCAGTTACTTTCTATGAAGCTCATAACTCTAGTGTGTAATTCAACAACAGTTTTGTTAACTGAAAAAACTCTTACTGCATATGGCATTTAAACTGTTAAAGCAAGCAGTACAATAATTATTTTTCAACCAAAGTTTTCCCAGTAATTGCTGATGAATTCGGGAGAATTTTGTCATGAACAGCAGATGGTATATTGGATATCAATATGTTGTACTTTACATTTATAGCAGAACTCAAACATTGGGTTTGCTACTTTTTATTGTAGTATATTAAACCTCAGTGGTGCTGGTAGACACTGCCAGTTTAAACTACTTAATCATAACTTGAACACACAGCTTGCCTCAGAGTTGGTGCTGTAAGTAGGTTTAGCCTACAAGAGGAACACAGTATGACAACAGAACCTCAGTTTTCTCCCCACATATTTAATACATGTTACACGTGTATTGATCTTGATACAGAATGTTTGTGACACTCTACTCGGGATCAGTTTTCAAAAAAGGGGAAAAAAACAAGGTAGATGTTAAACCTGTGCTGTTACCCCAAGAGTCTTTTTGTATGGTTGCTGTTTAGGCACATATGGAATCTGCCTCATGTCTAGGAACTTTTCAAATTCAGCCTATTGTCAAGGTTTTTTTGTAGACAAAATGCACAACTTTTACAGACAATCGTGAATGATAGCAAACATTTGAATTTATACATTTCATATCTCAAATGTAAATAAGAAATTTTGTTTTTAAGCCATCAGATCTGTGATTTTTTTTATTTTTTTTGCATATGTGTTTTGAGTTTTTTTCTAATTTTGATCTTAGATTTTGAAAACAATGATGGTTTATGATTTCTGTGTGAAAATGTCTGCACGCAGATTCCGCGCATTGTCCATATGCAACATGTCCATATGTTGAGTGATTAAGACCCATTTCTATCAGTGAAGATCGGGCTGTTAAATGAAGATAAATTCAGATTAACTTTGGCATTTGATATTGTGAATAACTACAGAAAAGAAAAAGGAATCAGTCATCGCAATAGACCGCAGGATACGGCAAAAGCATTTAATTACCAGAATCACCTCCTCCTCTGTACTTATGTAGAAACCATTTCTCTTCTCAGCCAAGGCTTGCAGTTGCCTAATGCATTACAGCCATTCGGGAACAGACTTGTATTGAATTTGCGCATAGATTTGATCTGTGTGAAACAGCTGTGTCAAATGATGCTATGAAACAACTGCTTTTAGTGGATCCAAACACAATGAAATTTTCAGACATTCTTTCAGCCGTACAACATTACAAATTTAGTCATTATCCTTGTGTTACCTTGTTTAAACCACCTTCAGATATCAGGTCCTGTTTCTGAAAGAATCTCAAACATTTTACAACTAAAGGCAGCTACTTCAGTTAATCCAATGTATTTATGATACATAATGATTCAAAATGTTTTTCAAATAATAATGCCTTTAAAATCGTCTGCCATTCATGGGGTTCGGGACAAAATTATCCACCAAACACGTTTAGAGCACAGTTTAGTGGACAGTGTTTGTAGTTGTCTCCACCCCCCCATCCCCCTAACCTTGACGATGGCTGTGCCTCCAGTAAACAAGCCATATGTTATTTTGAATATTCTGCTACTTGTTTTTCAGTGAGGTGTGATGCAATCATGTGATGATTTATATTTATAGTGTTACTTTTGGCAGACAGAAATTTGCCAACAACTACTTAACAGGTAGTTAAGTCATTGCTTACCATAGTTTTAATAAAAACACACAGTTTAAAGTTGTGAAAGTGTGCTAAAGATGTCAGTTTAGTGGTGGAGTTGTCAGTAGGTGAGACGCAGGTGTTTTGATGTTTTGAGAATATGTCCTTTACTGCACCACGAGAAAAAAAATGACATGAGAGTGAGGAGATGATGACAGAATTTATTTTCAGTTTAAAGTAAATGATGCACTGAAAGTGCGACTTGATTATGATGACCATATTTAGACACGAACGTGTGACTTCTGTCACAGAGTTTTAGACAAACACTTTTTAAAAAATTATCAAAGATGCACAAGCACACACACAGACACAAACGGACACACACATTTGACAGGGACAAAATCTGGAGAAGTGCAGTTTAAACAAACATGCCTCTGTTTATACACTGTTCTCTTCTACTATATAGTGTCAGGAGTTGCCACAAGGTTGCATTTTCTCCTACTTTTTGAAAGTGAAAGTCCAAACTCATCGATGAATCATTTGCTTTTTATTACGTTGCACACAAGGCCTTAGTGTGCTTCGCTCAAACAGTGATGATGGGCATAATTATATAGAGATTGATAGCCTCCATCATGCAGTACATCCTTGGGGTGCGTGCCAGCCGTACTAGACAAATCTGAAGTGACAGGGGGTTAAGTATCACTTAGATCCATTTGTGTTTGCCCTTTATCTTATCGACATACTTCTTAAGGAAGCTGCCTGCCATTCGGTTCATTATTATACGTTACATGTTTGGGGAAGACATAATTTCAGACAAACTCTATTACATCATTGATTTATATTCAGTTACTAAAGTGCTTTTATGGGCTCCAGATGCAGAGCACTAGTTGCAGATGTTTGTCTCCACCTTCTTGACATAAATTAAAGAAATTATGAGGTGCTAATATGTTTAAACATTTTTGTGACATGCTGTGTGACTTACTAGAATATGCAGGAGGCTCTACAAATGCTACTGCTCAGTGGCATGACTTAGATCTGATGGCCTACAAGACTAAACTTAAAATACATGGAAATATAGCACAGTAATGTTTGTGCACTCAGTATTTATACAAAACACCTAAATAGTTTCACAATTTACTTTGAAGTTCAGTGGTTGTCCCTCCTGAAATGCTACTATCCCTAAACGAATTTCACAGAATACTGTTGTTCATACAGTTTGTTTTTTATTCGACTGTTTTGCTTAATGAAGCTACGTTTAGTATAAACCAAGTAATTCAACCAAATAAAACGGTCATTTCACCAATCACAGATTAATTTGCTGTCAGTCTCTTCACTGTCTTTTTATCTCATGTTCATGTCTAACGTTCTCATTGATTCTCTAACAAAACGACAAGACACTGTGTTAATCTAACTTATCAGGAACCTCATTTGTCTGATTCAGCTGAACCCTCTGACTGGAGCTGCCTGAAGTGTGATAGTTTTACTGCTGCTGCTTTTGCGTGTTTTTGACTAAGTGTGAGTGATCCACACTGTCACTGGCTGTGATGTCTTGGCTCCACTCTAGTCTTCATTAAACCTCTCCGGCCGTGTCACTGTGTCTGCAGCTCTCTCCTTACATTTGTGTGAGAGAGAGGAGACGGCAATGCGGTGAGGGAGTTCTGGGTTAAAGAAAACAAATACTGGTAGCCCTGAATGCGCAAGACAGTCAACACCTCTGTTTAGACTGAATGATTATGTCATATGTTTGGCACTGGGTTTATAAGATTTCTCATGAATCCCTGCAGTGCAGTACACTACCAAAATGCCTACAACATGATATATTACTTGAAATGAGTTACTAAGTTTTGTGAGTAAGGTGTTGTATTAAATAGACTAGAAATAAAAACTTAAACTTAAGGACTTGGACACTATGGATGAGATGGATAGTGTATGAGACTGTACGGGGTAAAATTAGGCATTGCAGTTATCACAGTCATTAAACAAAGTTTATTCAAGGATTGTTGCAAATGGCCTCCATAAGCACCTGGCTTAGGGGCTTTAAAACACATTTCAACTTATTGAGTCATTCTTTATTGCAGGTCTTCCACAAGCAAACAGGGACAAGATCTTTGAGGGGCTGACTACAGAGCAGGGATTCTTCACATCAAAAGACTTCCTGCCTTTAGTTGCAAAGGCCAGTAAAATAGGTACGTGACAGAGTTTGAGACCCTATAAATGCCAGAGCTGCTTCTAAAGAATAAAAAAAGAATATCTACATTACTTTTACCTAAATTACCTGCTTTTCATTAAACTTACTTGAATTAAAATCTCTACGGCGTCTGCACTTAATGTGACGTTATTCTTGTTTATTTCTTTTTTCTCAGGCATGTGTAATTGCGGTTCACAGCTGCCAGAGCTGCATGGGAATGTGATAGTTCTGGGTGCGGGAGACACAGCGTTTGACTGTGCCACCTCTGCTCTGCGCTGCGGAGCTCGGCGAGTCTTTGTGGTCTTTAGAAAGGGCTTCACCAACATTCGCGCTGTTCCAGAAGAGGTAAAAAAAATCCGTTCGGCAGCACCTGCAGCCAGCGATAAATTCCCTATTGAAAGAACATCTGTATACCCCACGTCCTCAAGAAGACATTTTCGCTTTTTTGTCCATTTAAATTACATTTTGTGTGGAATTTAAAATGATTCTTGTTTCAAAAAGTTTCTTGTTTCACTGCAATTTTGGCAAACTGTCTTTCATTCTCTTTTTATCAGTATCTCGTATTACACAAAACTACTCTGAATAAATAGTGTAAAATTATAACACTGAAAAATATAAAAAAATAGCTAAACATTCTTAAAACAAGATTCATTTACTTGAAGTAAAATTGCATAAGCTAGTAAGTCTTGTTTTAAAAGAATAAAATTCAAAGATAAAATGACAAAAAAATACAAATTAAGAACATCTTTTTTATTGTAGTGTTTAAAAAAACATGTAGAACTGAGAAAAGTGCAGTTTGCTGTTTTTATAGCACTCTTTTATTTTCCTGTTCTATAATAGTCATGTTCCTGTGTTGTTGTTGTTTTGTCACTTCTCAATTTCTCCATGCAACAGCAATGTACCTCACACGAGGAAGAATATTTGATCTGTTTCTTTCCTTTTTTACCACCATGGATAAAATTGCAAATCATTTTGTGTTGTAGAGGGAGGTAAACTGTGGTAATAAGCTGTCGTCCTGAGTTTTAGTTCTCTCCCAGTCACTTTCTGAATTGCCCACTGCTGATGCTATTTTCAGTTTTTTTCAGTCATTACTACTGACTGCCATTGTTTCGTGTTTGTAATGTGCTGAATGTGACCATTATTGTGTCATTTTTGATGTTTTGACTGTATGATCTCTTTAATTCTCTGAATAATCTTCTGTAGCACATCTATTGCGTAGACACCTTTGCATATTCCTAAAAATAATTCCTACAGTAACCATGTGAATTTAAAGGAAACCTTAGTTTTATCACACTTTGTCCATGTAATTAAATTTAGTTGTATGGTATTGTAAACTTTTAGGAGTACACTAGCATTTAGATGATCTCGAAGCTAACAGGCAAAACTTCCAATTTGGTCAAACAATAGAAGACAGGCAGTTTTTGAAACTTGTATGAAAACAATAATTATTTTTGCAATTCAGTTTGGTTCAGGTAGTGTCACAGAAATTACACTCTTTAACTTTATAACTATCATGTGCTGCACTTGGTGGGCTTCTACAGACGGTACAGAAGGAAAGTCCCAAAATGAATATAATATATTAAGGAAATGTAAATTAAGCTTTGAGTGAAGTTATTTTAATTATCCACCTTTTCTCCAGAAACTGCTCAACTGAGAAACTGGCCAAGTTTAGAAAGCCATTTCTCAGTTATTACAGCTATTTTACACAATTCTGTCTTTTAATGTGGAATAGTTACATGAAATATTAATATTAATGTTGTGAAATATTATACAAAATTTAGTTTTAAATGGAAACGTATTGAAGTTAACACATTTAGGTATAAATTACGCAACAGACAGGGAATAGAAGCGATAAAAGTCCGATCCAAAAAGCGAATGGCTTTATTTAATGGACTGAAATGACAGTAAAGAGATTAAAAGTCAAATATCTCTGCGAAATGAAATCTTACATAAGGTAAGATGAGATAAATGAGCCTAAATTAAATATACAGCATGCTGCGTGAAAGTTAGATAAAAATAAATACGGTTTTATGTTTTTACTTGGATACAACACAAGACTAAGGTTAAAGACAGCTTGACTTTGCAATCAAAAAGTAGACAGAAGTTTTTACATAACATAACTGTGCATGTCACATTATCGTTCATTCTACACAAGTTATGCTCCATCATAATACTTACCTGTTACCTATACTTGCATATGTGTACACATTTAACATGCAGTTGGGATTATGAATGTATTAAATGTATTAAGATACTTTGCACGTAATACTTAAATGATGATAAGCATCATATAAATGTAAATATTAATTTAAAATACATAAGAATACTTATACATTATAGGCTTTTTACAGTGTTACCAGATTATGTTCATTTGTTGACAAGTTTGAATCCAAGAAATGATTATGCTGATATTAATACAATTTACTATTTAGTTAAATGACAGAACACTATAGTAGGCATAGTTATATTTTTGTGGTATGTGGTATTCTATGTTTTCTAATCTTTGCTTTTGTGTGCGCTCTGTTAAAACATGAACAGTGGTCTGCCTGTGTGAAAAAAGCTCACAGCGAGAGGCAATATCAATTTTTCAGTTTATACAAAACAGTTCATGAATAGCAATGGAATTCATTTAAATCTTGCGTTTCCAGTGCCGCTCGCCAATTTACACTGTATACTTGCCTAGTATCTAGGTTAGTTGGTGTCAAAGACAATAGATTAGAGAATGAAGTGATTTTCATTGCTTTTACCCACAGTAAATATTCCCGTATCGTGGAAAAACCACAGAGCTGGAATTGAAGAGGAGTTTATGAGGAAAAAAGTAAGAGAAGTTTCTGTAAAGGTGACAATGTTGAGCTGCTGCTGTGGGCAGCACTTCATCTAATGAGATTTATTTTTCCGTGGAACTTTTTAACAAAGTAATTAAGACATATTCTTTTCTCAATGACAACTGTTGCAACGCTGCCATGGAAACAGTGACAGGAAAGTTAAACTTAGAAATGTGTAACTACAGCAACTATTAGCTCTGCCTTTGCTCTGTGAACGTTCAAACAGGGTGTGCTAAATCACTGTGCCCGTAAATTAAGTGTCTTCATAATGGAGGAGTGTTTTTTTATCTTTGATTGTGGGTGTTAGTTTTATTTCTTAATGAAACGTTCACATTTGCATTTAATGCATTTAGCAGACGCTCTTTCTTAGTGCTTTAGCTTCACACACAGTACCGTTGTGGTCAACAGATGGTAAGCATGCAATTTAGAATGTTAGCTCAAAAGAAAAATAAATGTTTGCTGTATAATTACAAACAAGTGTTAACTGTTACAAATACACATAATTCAGATACAATAAAATCCATAGCAAACAAGCAAGCCCATTTTTTTTGGTTAATTGAAATACTGCTGAAAGAGCAGAGCGTATCTGGGAGGGTTAAATATAGTATCTGTACAGGCTGTAGAATTTTGAATACTGTATACATCGGGAGGCCAGCCAGGAGTGATTTGCAGCAGTCAGTGAAAGAGCAGACCTGTATCAGAATCTTGAGAAGGTTCTCTGGCAGTCCTGTATCAGAATCATGAAGCTTCTCTGGCAGGACAGGAACAGGATCTGCCTGTGCAGTCGGAATCTGATTGTCTTCACTGTGGTTAGAATGACGGGTTGTAGTCCAGTGTGACACTACGATTTTTGTCTCTCTGTGTGGGTGGGATGGATAAGTTGACTTTTGAAATAAAAGTGTGATGTGTTTTGTCGAGGTGAGCAGCAGCTCTGTTTTTTATATTTTATTTTTAGGTGATGGCTGCTTATCTGGGGAAGGAAAGAATGAATTGATTATCAGTTGCAAAGAAAAAGCTATGCAAGATGATAACGTACTCTGTCATTTGGTGTAAATGGAGAATAAAAGTGGTCCAATTACAGTACTCTGTGGTACTTCAGTGAGTAGTTGGTGTGGAGAGGAAGCCTTTTCTTTCCATGAAATCTGATAGATTATTTTCTCCCAAAAGAAGGTGGATTCATTTCCATTGGTAGGGTTGTTGTTATAGATGTGGTGGGAGGTCTGGGTGAATGCAGCATCCTCTAGGACTCCACTGAGGAAAGGTGGTTAACATTCTGTGGTTCTGGATGTCTGATAGGTTAAGTGTTTTGTAGTCATGAGGGTCATGGCCAGAAGTTAAGGAGGTGAGGTGATGGTGGAGATGATGAATGGGAGTAGATCCTGTGAGATGGAAAGTAGCAGGGGTGACTTTAGGGGGTCAAGATTCTTGGACTATAGAATTTTGTGAACCTGGTCTGTGGGAAAAGGAGAGACACTAGCAGTTTATAAGGGTTTTTTGTTGCAGTAGGTTCTGATGGGGAAGAAAATGATGCACTGATGGTCAAAATCTTGTTTTAGAAGAAAGTGGCAAAGTTTATAGGAAAGAAAGAGAGAGAGAAAAGAGTTGGTAAAGCTGGAGGGTTACGTTGTCAAGAGAAGGTGCAGAAGTTTTTTTCTGGGGTCTGAGGCAACAACGTAAAGTCTATCTTAATAGAAGCTTATCTCAGCCAGTGTGATTTCAGCAGAGAATGCTGCAAATAGTGAACAGGATGAGGCAAGGTCACCTGTTCTAGATATCTGAACCTGGTTAAAGGAAAAAAGAAGCCAAAATAATACTACCAAAAAATAATGCTGCATCCGAGCCTTAACTTAACTTGTCAGAGTATTATTTCATAATTTAGTTTCATATTTTTGTTCATGTCATATTATTATACTTATAATTTTAGATTTTAAACACTATTCTTATACATCAGACAACTGTAACTATAATTGTTGTCTACATGCATTTAAACAGCATTAAAAGCTGCATTAAACAGACCATAATAAATACAACCTAATGCCATTTTAGATGCAGCTTCAGTGGCAACTCTTTAAATATAGCTACATATATATAATATATATAAAGATATAGTGTAAATATAGTGAAGCATCGGAAGTAGTGATGCCCGTGAGGGGCTTAGGAAGGTGTTCATCTTTGTGAAGTTAGCTGAGGAACCAGGTGGATGATGGATAACTGTAATGCTGAGATGTGGGCTTCAGTGCGGATACAAACAATATAGTAAAGAGCAGTCTGAGAGAAGGGATGAAAGCTTCTCTCCTCGAGTGCCTCTTTGGGGAACATCACTGTAATTGTATGCAGTGTGTTGACACAAGCAGTGAAGTGAGAGAGTGAGGATTGTGAATCTAAGTTAATCTGCTCGGTGCAACTTTCCTGAAAAAGATTAACACATATAGTGTGTCCTGAGGGCAGAACAAGTCAATGTAAAGCTATTGGAAAACGGTCTTGAGCTGTGGAAGGCATCGAGAGAGAGATACTACTCTTCCATTAGTGGTAAATTTAAGGGGATAAACACTGAATCTAACTTCAAAGGATTGTTCCAGGTTCAATATTAGTTAAGCCCTATTGACTGTATTTGTGACACAATGTTGATTACCACAGAAAATAATTTAGACTCCTCTTTTAGTTTTTGCAAGAAACAAAAATTACGGTAACACTAAGGCATTTACTGTAATGAAGTACACAGGACCAGGCAGTAGTTATTAAATTATTACTGTTTTCAAAGTATAGCCACAAGACTTAAATTTAGTGTGTGATACTGGTGAGATAGAATCATTTACGGACCTTGTCTGTGTGAAGATATAATCTCTTCAGTGACCACTTAACTCCAGTAAACATAGTACCATTGCATCATACCCTCCAGGATACCAGGAAAGGGCTGTTTACATGTAACAAACATCATTCGTAGGTAATGCATAACCACATGTTCATCCATCTTGAAATATATTCCCACCTCAAAAAAAATGCTTGAGACAGCTCAAATAAAAAGGTTTTTACTGAATTATTCATATACTGTAAGTGCTTTAAAAAATTACAAGCCTCACATTTTTGCATTAAAGTATGCACCATTATGGAAATATTTTCATTGTATGTGTTTCCATTCCATTTTGTTAAAAAAAAGTGAAGGATGTCTTAATATTTTCCTGTGGTAATTGACAATATGCCACAAATGCTGTCAATAGAGCTTAACTTGTACCGAGCACATTCCATCGAACCCTGTGTTTTGTTTTTCTAAAGACAAATGCGGTTATCTTCACTATATCCAGGGCATAAATGCTAACAATTAATATCAATGCCTTTTTGTCGTATCTCTGTTCTCAAGATGGAAGTGGCCAGAGAGGAGAAGTGCGAGTTCCTGCCCTTCCTGTCACCCAGTGAGGTCATCAAGCGAGACGGGCGTGTGGTCGGGCTGCGGTTCTGCCGCACCGAGCAGAAGGATGACGGCACCTGGATCGTGGATGAGGAGCAGATTGTTCATCTCAAAGCCGACTTCATCATTAGTGCGTTTGGTTCCATGCTGAATGATCCTGTAGGTGAGGTCACAGCTTAAACCTGACAGCCCGCTAAAGACAAAGCTACTGTAGCTGGTATTTACTGAGCTTAAGTTTGTCTGGGCTTATTAATATTTCGAGTTCTTTTGAAGTTGAATATGTGGTGCATTGTTAGATTAAAAAAAACAATAGATTAATTTCCCATGATGCTCAGACTGTATTTGTTTACCAGGCAGTACAGTCTGATGGTACCCAACGGAATTATTGCATTACATATATTTATTTTAGTCATTGCATGTGCTCTGCATTTTATTGCATTGCAAACTGGACCAGCCAGACGACTGGTTCAGATGTTTATTTTCCTTTGGTGCAGTTTAAAAGAGGCACATTGAAGCGTAAGAGCGCGTGATGGTGTACCTGTGGTCCATGTGAAAGATTTCCCCAGCCAGTCATCACAGAAAGCAGACTGTTCCCTCGTCAATAAGCATTCAGCATCGCCCCACTTATCTTTCCTTAGCAGATTTTAGTAGCCACAGTGTGATAACCATCACTCTGAAGGAGAGGCAGGAGATGATAAGACCCTCAAAACGAGAGGCTTGTTTCATTATGGGAATCCTTTATCAATTCGCCATCACAAATACAACCTTATTTCACCAGATTAACTCAAAATATCAACCACACATTCATATATTATGTTTGAATCACACATACTGTGGTTTTTAGCGGTTTATGTGTCTAGAGTTAGGTCCAAACGTCTTGTAAACCACGAGTGAAAATGATACTATTTTTCCATTTGATTTTTTTTTTATTATTGAGCTGTGTTGGTTTTATTCTATGTCTGTTAGCTTTGAGGTAATCTAAATACTGGTGTGCATTGATTACGTCTCATCATGCTGGAATAACAGTATTTATTCTGACTGAGAAAAAAAATTAGGATATGATATTTTTTATTAACAGGATATGGAGTGCTTTAATGGAAACAAGACAATCTGACCTTTTGAAGTTACAAATTTGCTCTTTTGAACAAAAACCATTAGAAATACTGTGAGGTTCTTCTGTAAAAATGCTAACTTTGATTTTGAATCACAGATTTTCAAAGCAGGCTCAGTTTGTTTTAAATATAAATATAAATATATATATATGTACACTTACATATATGTATATCTTTGGGTGTGCGTTTGTGTGTATTTAGGGTGTGTATTTGACAGCCGCATTTATCCAGCTATTTTTCATCTCCTCATGTTTTTTTTTTTTCATTTTTACTTAGCGTTTTGTTGTCCCAGTGTTGTTGCTCTCCAGCGACCTGTCATCCATCCTAAACACTGTAATGTCTCTGAGCGGAGAGTCGTTTCATCACTGACTTGAAGCTCAGAGATAGCAAGCTTATAAATGCCACTCACTCTCTGCACCTTGCCCAAGATATGAATTACTTATCCACTCCAATGGCCAGCGGAGCCGTCAGAAGAGAGCAGCGTCGCAGCGCAGAGAATAGAAAAGCTGAGATAGTGAGAAATTCTCCCCCTGCAATCTTGGGTGGGCAGGCTGGCTGGTGATTAGATCACCGCTGGCCAGCGGGATGGGCAGCTGAGTGGCCACTTTTACCACTGTGCTAAACCTTTTGCTGGGCCCCCTGAAGCATGACGTTAACCTGTCTATGCTCAGATCAGGGCCTGTGCAATATTGAAGCCATGTGGCTGTCGTGGGTCATCCAGTGACTTCATTAATTGATTAGTGAAGGTGAGCAATTTCTACATATAGATTTTTTTATGTAGTGTTGCACTTTTTCATCAATTTATCTTGTTTTTGAATGCAAAAACACATCTTATAAACCCCACATAAACCCCACCACCACCAACACCAAGAAACACATCAGGTCATGGTCAGTTGAACCTAAAACAATCCTAATTATGCAGGGCTTCCTTAAGACTGATTAGTCTTTCATGCAGTCTATTGACCGTTCTAAATACATGTAGTTTTGCACATCCTTATTTGTTTAAATGAATACAGTCATTTTTTTGCCTTTACACTAATGTATTGCACTAATTGTCTCTCTTTCATCCATCTGACATGATCATGATCTACTCTAAGCGGTTGCATTTTTTCCTGCCAGTGTCTTTCTCACTGTGTTTCACACAACAGCATGCATTCCATCTTCTAATGGAGCTTGGCAATGAGCAGTTCTATGAGAAGTTACTCTGGAGAGTGCTACTGGATTCTGAGAGAAGGCCATTTCATTTAAGGAGAAGATCTCAGGAGTCCCTTAGATTTGTCACACTCTGCCGCCCGTGTGTGTGTGCATGAGAGGGAGGGGGGAGAGAGAGATGGGGGTAAAAGCGGGGGTATGAGGATGTTTTTTTGTGTTGAGGCCGGCAATCTTCATGATCAGTGGAGCGTCAGGCGAGGAGAGCTGACAGAGGAACTGGGGGATTCGTATTGAAAAAAAAACACAAGAACAATATACTCGACAATAACAGGCATGGAGAAAGCATCAACAAGACTGTCAGGGTTACAAATTTCTCTGCTTGTCTCATGCAGGCATCTGCACAGACTGTCACGTCTTCATTTTCAGCTTAAATAACATTTAACAATCACACACTGAAGTGAACAGTGACCCCAAAAATTATTTAGATACTTAAACCTCACTTTAAAATGTTCAAATGTCATTCCATTATGTATCAAATCAGGACAACAAGCAGATTTTGTTTAGAAGACATTTAGCATGGGTAAATGTTAAACAAAACTTTAATAAAGGAAAATAAGTTGTAAATTGTTTAGTAATTTAGAAATAAAATTCTGCTGGGCTAATATTTTCTATGTACTCATAATACATTGGCTTTTTGTGTTTAGTAGAAAAACAAAAGAAGTTAAATGAGTCTGGAATGACAGGATAAGTCTATAATGACACTTTTGTTTTGGTGAACTGTCCCTTTAAATGTTTAAATACTTTCTGTCATATATACAGTATTGGTTGTGCACCAGTATGCCTTGCTCAGTCATAATAACAATCAAAAGCTTTTCACCTAGTCGTCACACCTACAGCAGTGGTTCTGATATGTGTGACGTTATGTGCTGTCACAGTGGAAAAGGCCATGGACCCAATCAAGCTGACTGGATGGGGGACACCTGAGGTGAACAGCGAAACCATGCGAACAAGCGAACCCTGGGTGTTTGCAGGCGGAGACATCGCCGGCTTGGCCAACACCACCGTTGAGTCTGTCAATGATGGCAAACAAGCTTCCTGGCACATCCACAAGTACATCCAGGTGGGCCCTCCACTCAATAAGCCAATCCATCTCATTCTGAATTTGGACGTCTTGCACAACATACTTAGTGTTTGGCCACAGTTGTGTGTAGCTGTGAGAGCATGCTTCACATTATGTGTCAGTGCCAGCAATTTTCAGCATTAGCGTAGCACTCAAAGTTTTATGCTAACAGTTTTTATAGCAAGGGCATTATTCCACAGGGACTTTTTTCTCAGGGTGACATCTTGAGTGCTTTTTGGCTGAGGCACTCAAACAGTAGAAGTTTCTTCCTTTCGATTTCCAAGCTAAAGACTGTATTCTGTGATTTTGTGCTAAAGACTAAGTAGCGGCATGCAGAGAAGGTTCATGCAGAGGTTAATCGCTAATGTAACTGTGGCCAGAGGAAGTCACGCTGAAGTGTTTGTTCTGCAAATCCATCCCCCCCCCAAACCATTCTGTAATTTTGGACTACAGAGAAAAAGCTGGTTAAATATTTGCTAATGGGTTCAGCAGTTCAGGATCACGTAAATCACTGGAAGATCACAGTTTGTTGTAGGAGTTTTGTTTTAGGGGTTTGTGTGGAGATTTTCAGCAGTAAGAGATGTTCTGTTCTGTCATTGTGCTTGTTTATCTCTGTGTTTTAGCTTTCAAACTGTGTTTCTCTACAGTCTGAATTTTGGAGTTGACAACCGTGTTGGCGAACAGGTGTCGAGTCATTTTTATTTGTGTGGCGCTTTTCACAGTATGCATCGCTTCAAAGCAGCTTTTTAAAAAAAAATCATACTGTGGTGTCTTAATATTTTTTTATCTGGTACCTGTTAAGCAGTTGAGTGCAAACTTCCCTGTTGCATTAATGTATTTTACTTTACGCCCCCAGTGAACAATCCAAGGGTGCCTTTGGCATGAAACAAAAACCTTAATAAGATGTTAGTAGTGAAAAAAACTTAGTTTACTTGGTAAAGTAGTGAAACCAGGCTCTGAGGGTTGGGGTTACAGGTTCGAATACTGTTTGTATGAATGGAATAAACAAAGTTAAGCTTTTTCTATACACTCCATAGTCACGAATAATCCAGTTAACACAGTGTTGTATAATAAACAAGTCCAACTGAGGTGCGAGTTAATTCATCACATTTTAATTAACCAATAGTGGCTTCGAATGCTTCATGTTCACAGCGCTGTTGTCAGGGCCCATTGTGACATCTCTATGATATCTTCTCTTCATTGAACCTTAGACTTCATAGCTCAATTGGTAGCACATTGCGTTAGCAGCGCAAAAATCATAGGTTCGGTTCTCAGGAAACGCACATACTGATAAATTGTATTGTAACTTCACTGTTGGTTTAAAAAAAATCGTCTGCCAAATGCATATATGTAAATAACGTGCAAAAATAAGTGTGTAAATTTGTTTTTCTCCACAGTCCCTCCATGGTAACACAGTAAGCACCACTCCCAAGCTGCCCCTGTTCCACTGCGCCATAGATACGGTAGACATCAGCGTTGAGATGTGTGGGATTAAGTTCCCCAACCCGTTTGGGCTGGCCAGCGCTCCCCCCACAACCAGCGCAGCCATGATCCGCAGAGCCTTTGAGCAGGGCTGGGGCTTCGCTCTCACCAAGACCTTTGGCCTGGACAAGGTATATTTACAGAACACAAATTCAGGAACATAGGCCATAGGTTTTGCATGCATGTGTGGTAGGACTTGCATGGCAGATTTGCGCGGGATGTGTACGCTGCATTTGATTTCTGCATCACAATGTATCTGCAGAGCACGTTCTTTTGTGCAACATCTTAGAAACTGAAACCTTGGCAAAAATCCCTGAAAGGTCATAAGCATATGAAGGCTGCAGCACTGGGCAAAGCTAACAATAATGTAAGCCTTTCCAGCTTGTGAAACAGCTCAACACACACACACACACACTCATACACGCATATGCACACACTAACACCAGCCATAATGAGCCACATTCTGGTGGCTTAAAAAAAATGCTGGAAAACCAACAACCCTCCCATTAGGCAGCCATGCATCTGCCTTGTTAGCAATGTAACATTTGTTCTTGACAGGAGGTAAAAAAAATGAAACAGGCATGAGTTGTTTATTGAACTCCAGCACAAAATCTTTTTGTTTTAATTTACTTTCTAATTTAAGTGATGGGAAAATTAATCGGTAACATCTGTTTGTTCTGGGCTTACTGGCAGTTCTTGATTAGTGGAGCTAGAAATGGAAATAGAATAAAAAAAGAAAGAAGAGAGGCAGAGCACAGGGTTTGAGTCGTATCAGGCATTGCCATGGCAACACTAGAAGGCGTCTGTGCAGCTCTTCGATCTGAGTGTCAATTTCACAAGGAATTTTAGAAAGCAAATGACAACGTTTAAGGAACTTCAAAGGAAAAAGTAGTAAAAGAACGAGGCGGTGAACATCGCAAAGAAAGAATCACTTTTAAAACCAAGCTTTTCTTATGTTGTCCTTGGAATATGGTCATTTATGCCAGAAATTTCTCTGCAGGATGCTGAGAGTGGTGTCAGAAATTAGCGTTTTATTACAGTGACTTTGGAGTTGATTTTCTGGTTTGCTTTTGAGTTCAGAATGTTTTGTGCGTTTTTAGTGTTCATAATGTGTTCATAATGTTTTGTTTTTTAACCAAGCACCCCCCCACACACAAAACACTTTAAAACTCATTCTGTTTTAGCTACACATTCAAAAACATTTGCATCAGAGATACTGTGTGAACTAATTTGACAGTTCACTGGTGTCTTTAAAAATACATTGAAATACATTAACTGTTACAAATAACAAATCATCTTCTTTGCCTGGAGTTTCTAGCCCTGACGTTTTACATTCGTGTCAATTTTGGTAGGATTGTTTCCCCAGCACCCTGTTAATTTGACCCTGGCTCAGAGTCATGTGGCATTACCTCTAACTCGCCTCATTGCATACTTCAGCCCTGTCAACAGTGAACCCTAGAAGAGAGTTAATAATTCTCTGAATGTTACAGTGCTGCAGAAAGATGAGGCCATATTACAATAAATAAGGCTCATATTGCTCTCCACGTGCTGGAATGATACACTGGAAACTCTCTCTCTCTCCTATTCTTTCTCCCAGGCAGGATAAAGCAAACCCTTAGTGTCAACATGTTCTCTGTGGCTCTGTGCAGTGCTCTCATTAGAACATAGGGGACTTCTTTTTAATATCCTGTTCTCTAGCTCTAAGCCGTGCAAAGATGGGGTATCCGCCGAGGCCATGCAGCATCGATAGCATTCAGACACTGGATATGAAAATAGTCGCTGGCGTATATGTGCCTTGAATAGCTAATTTACCTACCGCTAACAGGGGCGCTGAACAAGCAGGCGGCACTTTCATTAATTATAATTAATGAGATGCATTGCATATGTAAATGGTTTATTTTTCCCTTCTGTTTCAAGATACGAGTCCCTCTGGAATTGGCACTACAATGATTTGGAACGAGGCCCCGGTTAACACAGGCATTTTTTTAATGGCACCTCTCTCTTGTTCCGCATTTCTGCAGATCCTGTGATCCATATGAGCAGGTCACGTGGTTTGACACAGGTCATCAAACATATTCATATCATACCTGTCAAACACTTGTACATTTGCATAAGGTTCGTTATACTGTAGCACCGTGTTCACAAATCTATGCACTATTTGACACTCTGTTAAATTAAATTTAGAGATGAAAAGAAATGAAAGAGATGAAATGAAAGAGATGTTTGTGTACCTTTTCTATTGATCATGGCTGCAGTATTCTATTCTGCATGTATTCTAATCGGGTATATATCCAATTCCTTTAGTGAGTCTGGTGCTAAAACAAATAGCGTGTGCGACCAAACGTCACCGTCAGCGAACGCAGTTCATTCATACCCCCCGAACAAGAATTGAAGAGCTGATGCGTGGCTCCGTTATGGAGGTAGGCAGCCAGGAAGTGGCACGACTGCCCGTCAGAGCGTCAGAGGGCTGAGGGGCCATCGCTCAGTCAGAGCTGTGCTAATTGTACATGTGGATGACTGATGGCTGCTATTGTTCTTTTATGCGAGGTTGATTGCCTATTACTCGTGTTCTTGAGCTCACATGAGCGCTATCCCGAGCCGTCAGATCAGCTGGTTGGAGACGATGTTAATGCCGGCTGATTTTTGATGGAGTTCATTATACCCCTGCAGAGTCATGATGAATTTTAAAGTTAGCGAGAAAAGGAGGTGAGCCGGTTTTTCGTGCGCAGAAAATACATTTCCTTTCCACTGACACATTCATCATAACATTGTCTGGGCGGCTCCTGACAAAGCTCCCCAGCTATGCCCACTTTCCCCTCTACTGATTTAGCTGGTTGGTTATGGATCTGGAGTGGTGTGCAGAGACAGAACTCGCTCGCTTCCTGCATGAGAAATAAGCCCATCCCCTGCTGTTTAAAACATATTCAATCATTGCCATAGCTCAGACAGGAGCTTATCACACCTAAGCTTTAAAACACACCACTCCAGGCTATAAGACTATATCTGCAGTATAAAACTAGGATGGCTGAGTAGATCAGATCCACATCTCCTAATTGGCCTGTAATTGCGTAGTGCTTTATCCAATTAAGCAAGCATTTATAAGGGTGGGTGTGAGTGTATTGTGTCTTTTTTTTGTCTTCCCTCAAAGCTGTTTGAGTTTGAGTGACAGATCTGTTTCTGATTGGCATATATTTTCATGTAAGGTTTCATAAAACGTGTAACTCCATATGACAAGTGCTCTGCTGACAAGCTTCTAATTTAAATACCAGCGTCAGGGTTGAATATAATTTTGTAGGTTGATTTGAAATTGTGTGTCTCCGATAGAGTATGGTTGGATTACTTACCTATAGGCTGTGATAAAATTTTTGTACTTTCATCATAGGTACTACTTTTGATTAACCTTTTGACCATTTAGTAAATTTAATTTGATGTGGGGCCCTTAGGACCTCAAAGAGCCCAGGGGTAGCTGTCCAGCACAGTGTTATTTATGTAGCATCCAGTGTAATTCAAATAATTTTAATCACAATGCGGTATTTAAAATATTAATTCACAAATCGTGCTTTGTGTAATGCATGTTTTATGAACGCATGAAAATATAGCATGCTTATGCAAATGCCAGAGTAAAAAAAACACCTGACAGTCTTTAACCCCATGCAAAGGCTTAAGGCTTTGTGTCACTGAATTACAGTTGAAGGTACGTATTGTGGTCTAGTTAGGTAGAATTTCTATACTCGCTCTGTCTCTCTAGCTAAGGCCCTCAGAAAACAGGCAGCCCACTCAGTCCCTCACGCCCATGTGGGCCAGCCAGAGCAGGCAGGAAATCAATGGTGGCTGGGGACAGACGGCTGCCGTCCCGCAATTAATGCCAATTTGTTATGTGCACGTATCTCTGCAGGGAGACATGGTGTGGGCGGAACTTTCCCTCACTGATTCTGGTACCTTGAGTACACAACTCTAGAGATAAAGAGAGAGGGAGAGAGGGTGTCTGCTCTCAGAGGTGAATTTGGATGGCTTTACATTCGTAGATGTGTCTATGAATATGAATGATTCCAATGAATTATTCACGTCTTAGCATGTTTAGTCAGGCTGTGCGGTTATTAACATATACTGTACTATTTGCAATGGATTGTTAAGTTCTTGTTAGCGAGCTGTGAGGGTTGCTTTGTGGTGGCTTATAGATCTGACATAGTAATGTTTTTCTAAACTGGAAAATGCAGATGATGGAAAAAATAGAAAGAGATGGTTCATCCACAAAAAATTGTCATTATTCACTAATTCACATTTTGTTACAAACCTGTATGGCTGACTTTCTCATATGGAACAAGAGTTGGAATTGTGAGGAACATATGTGGCCGACCTGTTGTCATTTCATCTAGCTTGTGTCATTGTTCCTTTTCTTTTATTATGTCCTGTCACCTCTTTGTCTGTCCATGTCTATAAAGACCGGAAGCCTGTAAAGAAAAAGTCCTTCACGCTAGCCTGTGATATTTCACATAAAGAGAAACTTTCATGACAAAACAATAGCCTTCAGTGAAGGGAGAAAGTACCCAGAGGGTCTTTTTGTTTTAAATCTCAGTGCATGTATATCAACAAGCACTATTCTCCTTTATATACTACTGTTGTGTCCTTGAGTGTGGCTCTTAATTTATTATCGCCCCAGGCATGCTGTAGTATAGCCAGTCCTTAGCTCTGACTCGTTCAGCCAAATGCTCCAAATGCTACAACAACATTCCACAATGCTGAATGGACTGAAGATGCCAGGGCCTTCATTAAAAGACACAGTGAGAAAAAAAGCTGCTCTTAAAAGCGTGTTCTGTCAAGGTTAACTTCACTGGCTAATGTTAAAAATAATAATAGTAATTTAATTAATTCTCCTAATTTAAAGTTTATCTGATCTAATCAAATGGAGTAGGCATACTTGTCTGTTTTACCACTAAGTTGACATCTTTCAGAAATGTGACTGGTCACAAACTGATTACAAACAGAAACAATGTAAATTAAAACAATTAAATGAACAACTGACAGGAATTCTGTAGTCTGTACACCAATCAAAAAGCCTTGCATTTAAAAATAAGTTTTAATAATAATAATTTTTATTCCTATTTCTGTATAGGACATATGTAACATTTAGCATGGCGGATGTTTAAAAGAAGTGCTGTTAATTGTAAATTTTCTTAAACAGTTTGCATAAAAAAAGTATCAATCTAATTCAATTTCAAAATTCAATTTAAGGTGTTTTTTTTTTGAGCTGTTTAAATAACCGTCATACAATTACCAAACATTGGGATCGGGCGGAGAGTTACATGACAAGGGTGAATACAAGAAACAGTTAGGTGCGCTAGTTACCTTCCATAGAGAAGTTAACATGTAGCAGTTTTATATTTGCCAAATGCAGGTGTTGTGTGTGGGAAGCTTGAGTTTCATGACAGAAAAGAAAGCGTTGTAGTGACTTTTAATCAGTGTACATAGAGCGTGGGAGTTTTTAACCAAACTTTTCATTCCTTACTTTGTTGTAATGATATTTTTGTAAGATATGAATCACATTCAGTCACCTTTATGAGACCTTAGAATTAAGAGATCTCTTTTCAGTTTCAGCGCTCAACAACTTGACTTATTAACAGATGAAAAAAACACCTTGTTTTCCAAAGAGAAATGAGAGAAAAGAAAGTTCTAAATGCATGTTAAATTATAAAAATAAAGTCAAAACACGAAAAAGTTATTGTTTTAATGCTAAAAAAAGAGTAGTAGTTGGATGTCTTTAATGAAGTCAGTTTTGTAAGCGGCTACAAAAACATCTCATCACTGCTTTGACCTGCTAAATGCTGGTTTTACAGGCCTTGAAGAACTACTTCAGGCAAGCAGCATTCACCTTTTTGTTAGATGTTTTTGATGGCTAAGATTTTTTACCCTGTTGTGTGATTTTTTTTAATTTTTTTTACCCTATGTGTATATACTCATTGTATCTTCATAGCTTCAGTTAAGACACTGAAACCTGCTCTAAAATGTGTACAAGACTCAAGGATTGAATTTGTAGCTAATCATTAGTGATCTGTGAAAAGCCATCTGTGACGCTGAGATACCCACTGCCTCCTTTCCTACACATACACATTCATATTCACATTCATATTCATGGCGGCTCGTGTGGTTTTCTGGTAGTAGATGAATCATAATGAGTCATAACCAGCGTAATGATTGTTTCTACAAGGAGATTCATATGCACAGTATACAATATGGCTTATTCTGTAAGTTGAGAGTTTGATTATATAATCCATGAATATAGAGAATATGAGTGCGGTTGTGTAATTTTTGAGCTTTTGAAAAAGTTTCTTTGAATGCAGAAGTCTTTTCAATGTGTCGATGTGAAGTTATGCAGGGACAGTGAGACAGTCATCCTTGTAACTCAATATTCTTGCCAAATACTTCTCACATACTCTTCGTTTAATAGAATGGAAAGCATAGACTCATGAAGAATCGGTGTAAATGAAAAGCACAGTGGAACCTGTCTATAAAATGTGAATGGATCAATTAGTAAAATGGCCATGACAGCTGAAAGTTTTAAAACGGCCGCTGCCAAAATATATACGCACAGAACCTGTGGAAAAGAAAAAACTGAACTTTTTTTTTTTTAGAAGTCCAGGAGCATAGAGGCTGCTTGAATGGATAGATTCTTTTCAAGGCCTTCCCTATAAAAGCACACAAAGAAAAAAGGAACATTCATTTTAAAACTTTGTTTTGGCCATTTGCATTATGGGCTGAAAACAGGAGTGTGGAGCTGTCTGTGCTAAGAGATGGAAAAGCAATTATCGGCGTCATTACCATCGAGGCCATTTACCTGTTTACCACGTCACATCCTGAAGTAAATAGGTTTGCTTTTGCGCTGTATCTAATCTGCAGTCAACAGCCGTGGTCTCAAACATTGTACTTCCAGGAATTTGCTTACATAACCTGCAGCAAACGGTTGTGTAAAGTGTAACTATTTTGCAATCTCCACTCACCATAATCAGAGGCACATGCCAGTTTTAACTCAAGGATGCAGGAAAATGGTCAGGCTGAGAGGAAAGAGTAGCTGCAGGAAGCGGCTTTCCAGTCCCCCTCACAGCTAACTGTATGTCAACATAATGAAGGCTATAGTCATAGAGATAATTGTGGCCGAATGCTTTCCTGTGTCAGCTTAAAAAATAGCTTGGGCATTGCGGTCTGTTTAAACGGCAGGGAGACAAATATTTAACCAGAGATTTTCTCTGAACAGAGTGACAGTGATGGTGATGAAGGGGGCGGGCCTAAGGGGAGGTTGTTGGGTTGACAGCTCCTCTGTGAAAGGAGCGGACGGCATCTGTAATTACCCTGCATATGCCTCCAGGCCAGCCTATCAGAAGGCTTTCTTGGACGATCGAGTACAGCACACGGCACAACATTTGATCACTCCCTTATCATATATGTTTCTTTTTGGGAGAGAAGCTGGTTTAAAAAGAAGGATTACTGGGCTGTACTGGCGTGATAACCCCTTCATTTGCCAGTGACCTCCTCTCTGACTGAAGAAGTGTGTGAATTCAACCCTGGATAATGTATGACAGGTTAACACATGCTAATGGGCTGAGAGAAGCAGAGATTATTTACTTACCACTGGATATCCTTCACACATATTACTTTAAAGAGGCTACTCATTTTGAAAGCGTACAGTATGTGTAGGTGGATACGCACATAAGTAGGTGGGCCTTTATTATGTGCATGTATGCATGCAGACTGGGCGTATTACTGGCATAATTGCGTGTTTATTTATGTTGGATGTCGTGTTTTTTATTTTCTCGTTACCTCACACGTCTCAAATACCTCAGGAGAACGCATGTTACCATCATGCCTGATTTTACCCTCTCAACATCAAACCAAAGTGATATGTACCACCCTGTGTTTACATTCCTGCCATTAGCTTTGAAGGCAGATGTTGAAAAATGGATGCACACCCACAGGCAACAAAATCACAGCATGTTTCATGTGTATCACGTAGCCGTTCGGCGTATCACATAGCCGTTCATGATAGGAAGATTCTCAAGTTTCTCTGTAAACCACTTTCAGCTCTGTTGTTACAATGAATGGTGTTTTTTTCTTCCTCTGTTTAAAAAAATGCTCAAAGGTAACTGGGTGCGCTCGGTTCTCTTAATTGTTTAAAATTGTGTGCCTCCTATGTAACACATGCAAATGAATCCTAATTGCTCTTGCTAATGGACCATGGTCTTATCAATTCATTTATCATACTTTTCTCTTAATTGTGAAAAAAAGGGTTGAAATATGTTCGATGGATGCTTGTATGGTGAAAATATAGAAAGTGTTTGTAGAATTTAGCTTTATGATGTTTTTCATGGGAATAATTTATCTAACACTAAATATTCAGCCTAACGAAAATGGTCTGTGTTCTGCCTTAATTGCAGTTTAGTTAAAAATAACGTCTCTCTCTTGCAGGATTTGGTGACCAACGTGTCACCGCGAATTGTGCGTGGGATCACCTCAGGTCACATTTTCGGCCCCGGCCAGGGCTCCTTTCTCAACATTGAGCTCATTAGTGAGAAAACAGCCGCCTACTGGTGCAAGAGCATGGCTGAACTTAAAGCCGACTTCCCCAAAAATGTGAGTTCACTTTGTATGACTTCTCTAGTCTTTATCTGTTTTCTCTTTTTTCTCTCGTCCCTGCAGAAGTTTTCTCCTAATATGATTCATTACTTTTGTTTCACACTTTTTGTGGATGGGGAAGCCTGTCAGTGTTTTATCAACAGCCATAATTCTTTATAATAGAGGTGCCATCTTTTTCCCTGGTTTTCTGTCCCTCAGTAATTCCAGTCGCTTTTGCTCTGTGCATGTTAACTGCTTCACGAGTAATTGCGTAATAGAATCTCGCTAATAGAAGATTTTCCGTGGTCTTCATTCTTTTCTGCTGCTTCCTCGCAGTCGCTCTGCGGGCAGATGACAATAGCTTTTTGTAGTGTTCTTTTCATTGCAATCAGCCATCTCTTTTCTCTCTAATCATTTGCAATGAGACAGCCCGTTTGAGCACAAAATAACTTCCTCAAGTTTTGTTGTCTGGCTGCTTCACTCAAGGGTGAGATTAATTTTGGATTACAGGGTGTAATTATGAGGCACAACGTCATTTTCCCCACTAACCCTGTGAATCACTTCTTCGCACAGATGTGTGGCTGCCTGTTTCTTTTTTCTTTGGACTGATCACACCTCACATCTGTAAATTCTTTAGCTCTGTTTCAAAAGCTAATGCCTGCTGCTACACAGAAACATCATAACCACAATGAAACCTCATAAATGACCAAATTGCAGCAACTCAGTGTGGCTCACAAACAGTGCTCCGCATGGAAATCATAAAAGTTAATAGTATGCTGAAATATTTGGTAAAATAGTCGATTTTTAATTGCAGTGGACTATTTGTACCCATGCATTTTAATATTGAAAGAAATATGTTTGTTTATTCTTGACATTTGTCCCGCCTTACCAAACATTTTGGATTTACTTCACTGAGATCAATGCAGTGAATTATGGGATTGCCTTACCTCAAAGGATACGTGCAATGGTGCCTAGAATTTGACTAAAGGAAAGTATCTTAGGGGGCAGCATCATCAAGATATTTGGCTAAAACAAACAGCCTTTATGTCAGGAGCACACCATTAATGCCTTGAAAGGCTATGTTTGTATTCAGTTTGGAAACAGCATCTCTCTCCCTCTCTCTTTCTCCCTCTCTCTCTCCCCCTCTGTTGCATATCTAGTGTGATGAAAGTAATGTACATGTTGAATAGATCAGTAACACTTTCATTGATAATGTTCATCGATTTTGGGCAGGTCACGGTTATTCAATGCGGCCATTATCTCTATTTACTATTTACTATTCCATTTTCCTCCAGCGCTCCGCGCAAGCGTGTCGTGATCCGTGCGGGGCAGCGCCTCCTGCGCTGAACGCACTCCAGGGAACGCTGAAGTGTGTGACGGGGCAAGCTCATCACACCGTGTGACTGCTTCGTGGTCAAGGGTGAGGGGCACACAGTGCTGGATGAAATGAATACTCAGAGAAGCGTAATGAATAACAAACCCACCGCAATGATGTCAAATTACACCAGCTCACACATTTCAGCCTCACAAACACATTTGTGAGCACGTTACGCTTGCGAGAGGTTAGCGGAATGCCTCAATTGAAGAATAGATGTGGTGTGTAAAAAAAGAAAATGCTAGGTTTACCACAACCCCTCCCTCTTTTCTCTTTTTTTTAATTTTCTCGTATCAGTGGATGATTGACAGTTTCTACGGCGATGGGGGTCCCTAGAGGGGCAGTGTTGCCAGTGTTGGCGGATGGGCTCGGTTACCTCAGCACAGTGTTATTAAAGCGATAACAGGGTGATTCCTATGCGTCTCAGAGACTTAGTCTCTCTCTTTTTCTCTCTCTCTCTTTTTCTCTCTCTCTATCTCTCTCTGTTACTCTTTCTTTTGCTCTTTCTCTCTCTTGTTTCTTTCTCACTCTCTTCTCCTCTCTCACTCGTTTCTGTCTCTTTCATTCTCTTTCTTTCTCTCTTGCCTCCAATAAACATTTAGAGAATTTATTTCATTTTCGGGCTAGAGTATCTTCTAAATGCTACATAGCAAAGCAGTGGCACTTTAATGTTATGTTATAGATATGCATGTATACACATAGACCCAGCCCCCTTACGCCCATTCTCTTGACACTAGTGAAACCTTGACTGTACATTCATGGCTGTGTTGGCCAGTCAGTATGTGCGGTTAAGCGAAGCTCCCCAGGGGCAAAAGGGATGGGAGGGGTGCCACAGGTCTCCCAGGCTCCAGCGAGCTCCAGAATGGATGGACTCATAAACTTTAACACATGCTTTGCCCGACAACCACCAAGCGTTCCTCCACGTGCCCTCCGCGCCGATTTGTTTCCCTTAAAACCACTCTGTGAAGAGAAGACACACGGCATATATCTCTTCGCTTTATGGCGCGATTACAGTGTCTCCGCATACAGAAAGAGTAATACAGCTAAATCCTGCCCTGCCACAAAGGAGCTGAATAATGCCGTCAGCGTGATGTTTTTATTGTTTTAATAATACTTGCGTGCCACTGGGCGTCTACAAATGCACTGAATTATAAAGCAGCACAGTTTAAGGCAGGTAATAGCTTTTCCAGGGTGCCACTGAGTGCTGGGCTGTTAAAAAAAAGAAATAAATGCGGATTAAAAAGTACCGGGTTTTGTGCAAGCGCATCAGGTGAAATCGCACTTCATCAGTCATTCTCAATCCCCTGAGGTGTTTTTTCTTCCCATTCTTATGTCTCTCTCTTTCTGTTTCTCTCATTCTGTCTAGATTATCATTGCCAGTATTATGTGCGGTTACAACAAGGCTGATTGGACTGAGCTGGCAAAGATGGCTGAGGTAAGCCATGGTTTTCTGTGTGTCAGCAATTTTATAAGTTTGCCCTGTTTGCTTTTAAAGGAATAGAATAAAATTTCATCTAAAAAAGAAAATTGTCATTATTAACTCATGCTTACTTCATTTCAAATCTGTATGCTGGTTTTTTTGCGGAACATGAGAAGGGGACACAGTTTCTTTCCATACAATAGCAGGTTCACGTTGACCACATCTAACAAAAATGATGAAAAAGAAATACATAGCACCAAAAAGGTGAGCTAAGAAATGCTGCGTCTGGATTGTTGAGTTAATACATTGAAGCTAAGACTAAAGTCAGTCTTTTGAGATTGCTGTTTCCTTTCTGTCACTCAATGTTGTGTTGATGATGTGACACTGGGGGTCTGTCCTTGAAATCCTATCGTCTCTGATCTGAATTTAAAAGGGCCAATCAAAATCAATAAATGGATTTTGTACACATTCTCCGCCTTATACATGTGTGTAAAAAAGATGACGTGGACCATTTAATCAGCTTTTTTTCTTTAAAGGCAGCACGTAAAAATTCGAAATTCGGGAGATTAGGATGTGTCCTACTCTACACACTGGAAGGTTACAGTGGCTAGAGTGTTCACTACGATGTACACCAGGGCTTGTGTGTGCCCACTCTGTGTATCTTGTAGTTCAGCAGTTGTGGAGTTTTGGACAGAGACCCCTAGTGTCACGTCATCAACATAATGTTGAGAGTGTGAAAGAAAGGGAACATCTTGGTTATGCTTGTAACCTCTGTTCCCTGATGGAGGGAATGAGGTGTTGTGGCCCTCATGCCACAATGCTGAACTGTCTACTGCATGGACAGGGCACACCATCTCTTTTTATACCTGTAGAATGGCATGCAAATTCCCTTCACTTTTGATTGGACTATAAATATTCAGATCAGAGATGATAGGCTCTCACAAACAGAACCCTAGTGTCACATCACTGAAACAACATAACCTGTACAAAGGTTACAAAGGTTTCTGTCATAATAGAGATGTTTTCCACGAATGTTTAACCTAATGACGCAGTGAAGTTTCAGTCTGTTCTGCACAAAAAGCTACTGCTTAACTTAGTAGACTTGAAACTGCAGGATTACTTATATAGTGCTTTTCTTAGCTTCACAGACGTCATCTGTGAATTGTTGTTCTTCGAAAACAGCTGTATGATGCTTCTTTTAAAAAGTCTCCTTCTGTGTTTTGTAAAAAAAATAACAGCAAATGGGTTTAAAACGACATGATAGCGAGTAAATAATGACTTAAAATTTTCATTTTTGGGTAAATTATTTCTTTAACACGTCTTCTAATTTCAGAGATTAATCAGTTTTATTGAAACTGTGTTAAGTAAATGAAAATGATTCCATAAAAATTAGTTAATGTTGTGAAGATCTTGTTTCTGTGGATATCTATTTCATTTACATGTTTGAAAGTCTGTTAATGTTGAGTTTTTCTTTCTTGGCACATCGCAGAAAGAAGCATTTGTTTATCACACACAGCATTTCTCAACACTGTGACAAACAGAGTCGCATCCATATTCATAGTGTAAAGCCTCATTGGCTCTGTGGAAAGAGGCTTTTACATTAAATTTGCATTAGATACTGTATCATTGGATTTCAGCCTTTCGGGTGACAGAAACCAACTGTGCTCACAAACTGTGAATGAGAAGTCGTAAAAGTTTATAAAGTGTATGTTTGTCATAGCAGTGAAGCAAACACTCTTTTTCTTCATCACCATGCTGCTCTGTTGCGCTTTTCTTCTTTCCGTCTAGTAGGTAATAAAGGTTTAACTTAAAGAAACAGATCTCTGTCATCATCTGCCCACCCTTTGGTCATTCTGCATGTTAATGATAAACATGAGAATGTCTTTTTTTAATGAATAACCATATTTAGTGAATAACCAGAATTTAAAATTTTGGGTAACCTTTAAACTTACAGAAAAGGGCAAAAATGATAACTATGAAAAATAGTACACATAAGAACTATAATGATATAAAATCGTTAGGATCACTTGGAGTGACTTTTCTCCCAGCTGAATGATAAAACATTGGCAGCCAATCGTAATCTATTCCAATTTTAGAGGCCCATGCATGTAAAATGCATAAAACATGGAAAACCTAATCTGTGAGGTCCAGACAAACCTAGAGTGATAGCTTCTCCCAAGTCCTCATCCCAAAAGTGTCTGTTTTTTGGCTAATTGTAAAGCAACAGCAGGTTATCCACATCCATTTTCATGAATGTAAAACTGCAGCGCACTTGCTTAAAATAAACTAGCATGTTATTGTCTGTTAGTGTGGGCACTAATATAGTTATCATCAGAATTATTATTAATTATTATCTTTATAGTTATCTTTTTGGATGTAAATGGGCCTAAAGACTCGCAGCATTTTATAATAATCCTTGCAAAGAGAAAACATCACCATGGCATCTATTCCTCAAACTTTCAAATTCAGACAAACTGCTCATTCATTATGAGCTTGAGTGCGTCACCAAACTGACTTACTGTAATTGCACACAACGTGTGTGTATGTGTGTGAGCTTAGATGTGTTATAAATCCTGCCAGAGATTCATTATGTATATAAACGGGGTGCTGATTTGGACATGGGTATGTAAATGTGGACAGGACCTGGACATCACTAACGCTTTCTGCTGCCGCTGCTCTAATTGAGGTGTCGTTCTGTCTCATCCCTTACAGTTTGCCTCCTCGACACCCTCACGCACTCGTACCCAAGCGCACACACACTTGTACTGTACACTCAGTGAACCCACACGTTCATTTACATTGAGAAAACCCAGGAGAAGATTTGACTCGTGCAACGAGGAGGATGGTGTGACAGTAAATTTCAAGAAAAATGAGGAAGACATATTTGTGAGGGAGGTTAGTGGGACGTTTAATGAACAATCATGTAAGTCATTCTGTACTGTTGTATTGGTGTGACAGCCTTCCTTCACCTCAGCACGCCTGTATCGAAAACACATTACAAAATCACTCGTTTTTACTTGAACATTTTTCAGTGGCTCCACATTTAGACTTTTTTATTTTTTTTGTTTGGACTTTAGCTTATGAATTCTTTAAGACATGCTTGTTTTTCAAGGGCAGTTTTTCTGCTGATACTGAAATCACTCATAGGTGCTCAATTCAGCAACCAGATTTGTTTAACCAATCGTAAAAAGCATGTGACTAATTACTCTGGTGCTGCTGGAAAACGGCGTCATGACAACACTGATTGGCTGATGCGACCCCAAGAACACTAAAAAAATCAAGTTCATTTTGTTCTTTTAAGAGCCCAGAGATTAAAACATCACAACACACAATTTTAGTTCAATTTTAGTATCTACCAGCAGGCAGAAATTCAGCCATGCTAGCCAGCCATGCCTTGTTCTTATGATGCTGCCTTTATGAAGCAATCTCAAAGGCCCAGGAAAATTTCTTCATGTTGCCTCACATTGACGGTTCAGCCAAGAAAGGGTCAAAGACATTTCTGAACACAGATCATTAATTAATTCATTAGAAAAGTGCACCGTTTTAACGATCCCAACAGAATTGTCTATCAAAGCTGCCTTGATGCAGCTATGAGCTGGATGTGACCAGGCAGCAGGGCTTTGATCACACCGGAGTGGTTAGTTGTTGTCAAAGTTCTTGTGTCACTTGTGATCAGTGTTTGTGTTGAGGCCTCTGGCTGTCTAATGGAGCGTATCCAGACATCTTCCACTGACTCTGTCTCACTCACACGCGCGCAAACATCATTTATCAGACCCCCGCAGGTAAGACACGGCTCAAAGCCTGGCCTCTATGTGAATGTTGCACTCACTGTTACATTCAATCCAAATTCATAAAACTCATCTGGGTTTACAAATGGAAACCAACTACGCATGCAAGTCTGGAGTCTACTTGTGCTGTCTGGACAAGTGCAACAGGTTGGCTTTTGTTTTCTGTTGAAGTGGGAGGCTTTGATGTGGTGTTCTTTATATTATTTCTGGGTAAGAGGTTATCGGCTTTGAAGTCTTGCTGCCGTATGGGGTACACAAAAGCCCTCTTTCACAACACACAGGTAATGCTCTTGTTTTCGTCCATGTTATTGTTAGCGTTCACAAATATAATTGCTTCAGCTTCAACATAGGACGCCATCTTTTCCAATACAACCAGAACAACAAGAGCTCGGCCGCAAAATGGCAGTCGGCAACCCCTGATGCTAGGTGCATTTTGCGACAATGTAATCTGTTTTTGTATCCAACACACCCTGTTGAGTTTACCAGCCTTTAGAAACAAAAAAAGCTCAAGAACTGTTCATCACTTGCTTTCTAAATTTTGGTTTCGTTGGCCATGCAGCTGCATACAAATCTAAGATCACTGCTTGCAATGTACCATTGGGCTCAAGAGCAGTGGAAATGTGTGCTTTGATTAATTGCTCTTCACCATCTGGCACTCTGACAAATAGATCTTGGTTTAACAGGAGAATCCAAATCTGACAGAGAGGACAACCGAATGTCGGTTGAATCTGTGTTCAGATTCCCAACCTTCCATGAATGCATATTGCCAGCTGTAAAGTTTGATGGGCTGATTTGTACAGGTTAGGCAAGATGAAAAATTTTTAAAATGCATATTTATAGGCAATAGTCAAAGAATGAAAACTAATTAAAAAAAATAAATGAAATAGGAAGGACAAAATAATCATTCTGACTCATTCTCCACCTTCAACTTTTGGCAGATGGTTCGATTGAATGGGTGTGAGAGCTCAATAGACTTCACAGAGCCCTGACCTAACTAGCAGTCAATTATTTTGAGTTTCTTAAGGGCAAGGTGACTGTTGGTGGCCTATATAATGAAACATTGGGTTCTAAACAAAACAGGTTCCTGTCAGTCAGTTCAATTTTACTTTGCCTAGTGTGCATCGTTTTACAGTGGCTTTACATAATAATATTTTCTTGTACTAAAATAGTTCATCCAAATTGAATGTGGGCTGCAAGCCAAAGTACATTTGCTGCTTGTCATGCAAGAATTACAGCATATATATAAAGGAAATGAGATGATAGCAAATGTAATTATTTGAAAATTATGAACATTAATTTGACACATTACATAGCTTCTAAAAAGCTTTTTTATTTACTCAAACTTCACTCAAATATTTAAAAATGATTTGAATGCATTTAAACTGACGGTTGGTAGATGTTAAAACCGTCTATTATATTCTGTTATATAAAAAGTATATTCTGTTAAATTAAAAATTGTAGGCATCGTTATGGGCTGACGCAGGTCATTTTTAAATGGTCAAATATTGTCTGATATATCAGCCTAGCTTATGATATTAGCCTATCACTAACCTCAGCCCCATCAAATATGAATTAGATGAGATAAATTAGGACACCAACTGTGAGCTTTGCCTAATTGCCTTACATCAGTACAGAACCTCACTAATGTTGATGCGGCTGGGTGGAAACAAACACCCATAACAATGTGCCAGCGTTTACCCGAAACTCTTCCCAGAAGAGCCCAGTCTGTTATTGCAGTAGAGACCAACGTATTATCATATTCATCATATTATTTTCATGATTTTGTGAAATGAAATGTTCACAAAGCAGATGTCCTCATACGTTTGGCCACATAATACATTATGCACCTTAGACATTATCAGCACACCTTGGAGAAGATTTGCACAGTTCTGCCTGCCTCGTCTGTCATTTTGTGTCTCTCAAACCCAGCCAAATCTCTCTCTCTTTCTTTTTCTCTCCTCTCTAATGGCTGTCAGGCTTTAGGAAAGCCATGGCTGTGTGTCTGAAGCAGCAGGTTTGTAGGGTGTGTAGCGCAGAAATCGTTCTGGCTCTTCCCATTTCACTGAGGTTCAGAACGGCCACCAGAGCGTAATTGCCTGTTGAATGCTTTCCCACTTTCTGCACCCTCGCCCGCCGCTCCCCATCCACCTGTGCTGCCTTTTTTCTGCTTTCCTTTTTTATAAGAAAAACTCTGGCAGCTTTGACATGTCAAAGAGTTCTTCTGGGTCTATTTTAAGAACACCATTTTATGCTTTTTGAATGCTGGGAAATGCTTAGTTTTTTTCTTTTTGTTATAGATTTGTCTCTTTTCGCAGTGCTGCTTTAGGGCTCCCGCTGTTTTAAATATGTCATTTGTGACCTGTTTGTGAGGTTGAAGTGTCTTTTGCATGTGATTGTGTTAAATTTCTGCTTTGTTTTGCCAGTGTGTAACTGTAACCTATTTCCTTGTGATTCTTGGAGTTTTTATTGCACAACAGACGATGTGATGATATTTTTCTCATTTGTTTTGGCTCAACAGGATTCCAAAGCTGATGCTCTTGAGCTGAACTTGTCATGTCCTCATGGTATGGGAGAGAGAGGTATGGGGCTGGCGTGTGGACAGGTATGACGTTTCACACACAAGCATAATGTAAATAAACATTTAATATCTCTATTAAAAACAGCTTCAAACAAATGAACTGGTTTCTGCTTAAAGGTGTAATTCACCCGAAAAAATGAAAATTCTGTTCACCTATTTGACATTTATTCACCTTCATGTCTTTTGAAGTTAGGATGACTTTCCCTGTGGAACACAAAAGGAGTTATTTATAGCTCAATGTCCATCCTGCTGTGTTCCATGAAAGTCAATAGTTACCACGGCTGTCAGGCGAGGTTTGAAGCAAGATTTGCAATGAATAGCAATTTAGGTTTTGAAATTTAAAAGCTGTATGTCTTCTGAAGACTTGTACCAAAAGTACCAAAAAATCTCATACAACTTACAATAAATGATACTTAATGGTGTTTTTTTGCCCCTTTTGGAGTTTGACGATCCCCATCCACTTTCAAGCTAGTTCCCAACAATAAGCTTTTTGTTCCGGTAACGGACCAAAATGTATTTTGACTTTTCCATCTTTTTTGAGGAGACAGTAGATAAGTGACAGGAAATGACTTGGGGAGGCTGGATTCAAACCCAGGTCACCCACACAAGTGCCACTTTGCATGCGTTAGAGCGTCTGCATCACCTCCGGCCATATCCCCACTCCCAAGCTGGTTGATTCTGATCTAAGCTGTTTTTTTAGCAGTGTGATCAGCCTCGCACAATATTAAAATGCAGATAAATGAACAAGCCAGGTCAGGAGGCATGTAATGGCAAGCGTGTGAACCCCTCCGTGTCGTTTCAGCTTCGCTGCGGTTGTGTGGGGAGCAGGAACCATTTCCCTTCAAACAGGACACAAAGCCATTGTGCTTCTACAGAGGCCATAAACGAGCCTTGCGTTACATTGAGCTTCCATCTCCATCCCTCACACACACACACACACACACACACATATATGAAGCTAATCACAGCCTGCTGCCTCCTGGCAGCTAACCTCGGTGTGAACTAACACAAGGCAATATCATTTAATCACACTGTTTGCCACGCATTCTTTCTATAGTCGTGTCTCTTTCTGTCTTTTCTTCCTGTTTATTCTTCCCTGTGTCTCAGTTTTGATCTCCCCCCCTCATCTGTATGTTTCTCTCTCCCCCTCCAACCCCCCTTTTACAGTGGGGAACAGGGGGTGGTCTCGTTGATTGTATGAGAATAAGTAGGAAATTGTGCACCGGTACATAAATGTATGATTGCAGCCACATACTGTTGGGTATTTAATCAGAGAGCATGTCCCTCTCTCTGAACCCTGGAGCGTACGGCACACTGGGCTAATGCAGCTCTATCTGGACACAGCGCTGTCGGGGGGGACAGCAATTTACATTTTACAAAGAAAGAAATCAACTTGCAGAGTTGTAAATATGCTAATGTTAAACAGTTTCTCTCAGCGAGAGAGAATTTTAGAAAGCTTATGTGAAACTGTTTTGGTTCCGGCATAGCTACATTTTTCTCTATTTTTGGCAACTGAGTTACATATTGTTCTGTATTATCGCAGGATAATTATAAATTTAAAAAAAGGCTAGTTTCTATTTCATTTAGATCTTGGTTTTTAATTTCAGTGTAGTTTTCATTTAATAATTATTAGGATTTAATTATTTTATGATGTGCATATTTTAGTTTTTAATTTCAGGATGTAGTTTTAGTTTTTATTCTGTAAAGTACCCCGGATTATTCGAACAACTTATAATAAACTGCACCAACCTTAAAATAATACCATCAAAGATTAATTTGAGTTATACTTGTAAGTTGTAAATGTATAATATAGTGAACTGTCATATTGCAGATAGTAAGATGTGCAGTAACTGTTCAGCTGCTGCTACATTTAGCAGTAAATTTTAACTAGCATCACTCCAGGGCATTTATGATTCAGTTGTATGAACTGGATCTGCTCAGGTCCAGCATTAGTCTCAGGTGGCCATCACAGAACAACAACTGGCTGGATTTGCCAGGGTTCTCTCAAGTCTTAAAACAGACTCTTTGAAATACATTCAAGAGTTTTGTTAAAGAGGCTATTTGTATCAACTAAACGAGATTATAGGATCTTGTATCGTTTCACGATGTTTTACAGAGAGAGGATCATTATTTTGTATTTTATTTTCATCACTATTTGTTGACCTAGAGAAGGAATTTATTTTCTGTGTAAAACTGTTTATATATTAAGGTTTTTATTTTAGAATGATTAGAATTAAGTTATTTAGAATTAAGTTATACTGCTACAGATAATAACTGCTTTTGCTGTGATGTGTGATAAGACAACAGCATGTAGAGCCCACAGGAACTATCCATGGTGCTGAAACCAATCATACTGCTTTCTGCAGACCAAAGTAGTTTCCCTTCCCAGCTTGATGTATATTTATAGAGATCCTTCTTAAGTGTGATATTGTCTGTGGTGGACAAGACATTGTGTCATGGTGGAGAATACTTTCTACCATCCCCCAATGTCTGTGCCCTGTTTGAGATGTGTTAGATCTTCATATATTTCTTTCTTCGATTTGTAAAATATTAATTTAAATTTCTTCCTTCGTACCTTTAGTAGTATTGTGTATTTGCCAGTGTTTTAGAGTCTGGCTGGGGTAGTGTAGAAAGCGAGTGATTCCGGGCTTTGTTTCAAAGCCTGCTCCATGAGATTGATGCGTCTCATAAGTGTCGCAAGCCTCGACGGGACCTGTTCTTCCCGGATATAGACGGAGCAGGGTTTCAGACACATTTAGCTAGAGGAGCCTCTTTTCCTTCACTCTAACCACAAGCAAAGCACAAGCTCTGAGCTCGGAGCCTAGAAACCCAAGCTTACAAACACTTGTCAGCCGGAGGCCTTTAATAAGCTGTCATAGGCCTTCCCAGTGCCGCTGAGCTCCCCTCTGTGAGGACATTAAGTTCTTACAAGCAGCATCTGTTTCAGGGCCAGGCACCTGCCTCTGGCCCTGGTGCTCTGCTAATGCTTTTCTACCTTCCCCTGACCACAGCGCCCGCTGTTAGCCACTATGTTTTAGCCTTGCCACCGGTGACCTACGCTCACAGATGGACACACACACATTTCCGCCTGCAGACATCTGGTGGCTAGCCTCCATTATGCTCCTGGAAATCTTAATGTGCTCTCAATCTTCTCTGCAAGCCTAAAGGTGCTGTTTTTTTCTCCCCACTCAAGCATTTCGTTCCTCCGAGTGCTCTGGTCCCTGGCGCGGCTCTCCCTGATCACCCCATCCCCACCTCTACCTCACGCAAACTCTTTCTCTCCCTTTAGTTCTTTTTCTATTTTCACTTGCACACTACATTTTTTCCTCACTTTTGGGTTTTTCTAGCCTCTCTCTGAAGACCACAGAACATTCTGGTTGCTACCCTCTGACAAGATTTAGAGTGTGTGCATGTGTGTGTGTTTGTGTCTTGTTTGCCAGCCTTGTAATAAATGCTTGCTGCCCACATCCCTCCCACGGCCCATACTGGTGGCTATTTTCCTCCAATGCACCACATATCATCCCCTCATGTTCTTCAGTACAAAAAGAGATGGCTGGCGAGCTGGTTCAGATCCACAATGAAGCATTGTTTGGTGGTCATGCTGTGTCAGAGGCCACCAAATCAGAATGTAAATTTTGAATTCTGGAACTGCTGTTCAGAGTAGGGCTGTTCAAAATCAATTTAACAATTTATCAATTCTGAACAATTCGGAAATCAGGTTACAAACAAACTTTTGGCTAATCAGTCTTAAGGAAGTGAATAAACAGTTTTTGGGTTTACCCCCAAACATATGAAAACCAGGAAATATATACAAGGAAAACTCTATAAAACCCAGTCAACCTTTTAAATTAATAAATAGTTTACTATGGTGACCCACCCCTCGTTCAGACTGAGAAATCTCAAGTCAGAAACAATAGCTCAAGGGTAAGATCCACAATAAAGTTTCTCATGCAACGATTACGCCGAGCAGCACAGGGGCTGCGTTTCAATCAAACTTGATGGGCTACAACAAGTTAGACAATAGGGCTTTTCCTCATAAGTGCCTCATTTCTATCCCTTTGTTTTCTTCTTTGTGCTAATCTCTTTCCTTTCACTCACTCTGACACTTTTCGCCAATAAAAAGAGAGGAAAAAACAGCGATGTTTTATGGGCCCACACATGCTATGAACAAACACGCTCGCATTCAGAGGAAAACAGAAATGCCCCGAAGCATCACATTTCCAACAGATGTCTGAGAAGCCCGGAGCCTGGTACGACAGAGGCACATCACATTTCCATTTGGCACATCTCAGCCATATCTCTGAGTTATGACAGTTTGCGTTACTCTCAAGATGCGCGCCATTCAAATCTCATTCATTATGAATGCCAGTGATTTGGAGGGCTGCCATCACGTTGCTTTCCAGAACCACAGCAGCACCAGAGAAGATGATACAGCTTTACTTCACTATAAAACATACTTTATTCTGCTCCAGATGTTGCGAGAGATGTTGTTTTCCTTCCTTCAAAAGTTCAGAGAGACTTGAACTGTATAAGATTTATTGTGTCTATTTTTTTATTTTATGTTTATTTTGTCTGTTTATCTATATGTCTTTCTGTCTATCTGTCTGCCTGTGTATCTTTTTGTCTGTATAGATTTTCTGTCTTTGTAAGGTTTTGCAGTTGTATGGGGAACAAGGTTAGAGGGGGCAAGTTTCAGTCATAAACCCTCCAGTTATCACTAAAATCAGGTCAAGATGTTATCTACTCACACTTCAGAGTGTCATTTAAATTTGTAAGTACGACACCTTCATGATGTTAGACTGAGATAATTTAAAATAAATTCTAGAATTCACAAAAATATTGTAGCTATTAGTGTGGTTTAGCATAAAAAGAAAACACAGGAAAAAAGGAAATGTGTGTTTCCCTAGTTACCCATTCATGTCTAGGCAGAGAATTCTACGAATTAATACAGGATATATAGATATGTACTAAGAAGCACTTACTGAGACAGGCTCCTGGGACCCCCTGGAAGCTTTTTGTAAATTGCTGTGCATCTATTAGAAAGGTGTAGATGCAACACAGATAGTTTTTCCGCAGTTTGTTGAATGAGAGGGAGATGAGAGCCAGAGAATGATAGGCATAGAGAGAAAACTGGGGGAAGGGAGAAGAACAGACAGTCACAGAAGTGAAAAGCAACATGAAGGCAGCGATGTGTTTCAGATGACATGTTCAGACACAACAGCGTTTTCCTCCCTGGCCACATCTCAGGGAGTTCATGAGGGGATCGCAAAACCATTTGGAGTCCTTGTTGTGTGTTTTTGTATGTGTGTGTTTCTGTGTGTGTGGGCGACTTCATGTGAGTGAGGAAAAAAAGAAGAGAGATTGAGAAACACATTTTGTGCATCGCCTCAGTGCTCTATGGTCAGCGCTTGGTGAATATTTAGGGCAGCCTTGTGTTTTAAAATGGACCATAAGATGAATGGTGGTGCAACTCAAATGACCCAGTTTTTGCTCTTTGTTCCTGGGTTTGACAATTGATATCATGACCAGATATGGCCATTGACTCCTAAATTAACAGCATAAAGTGTCTGTCTAAGGAATATATGCCAAAACTCTGAAGTCTTAAAGCAATGGTTCACTCAAACAAAAATGAAATTTCTATTATGAAGGATTTCTGTGTGACACAAAAAGGAGTTTTGCAGAGGTTTGACTCACTTCTACACAAGGAAAACAAGGCTGTCAAGCTCCAAATAGGACGAAAAAGAACCACAAACCATCACAAAAGTAGCTTATATCAAATCTATATTCTGAGTATTCTATGGTCATATAACAGCTTTGTTAGAGAAACAGGCCAAAGTTCATTTTGAAAGTTCACAAATAATTTTCGGTGTAAATAGTGTTTACTCAACATCCATTCATGTTCATTATATGGATCAACACAGATTGGACTTTTCAGTGTAATGAATGACAGAATTTTCAGTTTTGGGTGAAGTGTCTCTTTAAATAGCACAGCTTCTTTAGCTTCTTTCTGTGATCTACAGAACACTGTAATGAATATTAACATTATACCCCCCACCTCTCTAGGACCCTGAGCTGGTACGAAACATCTGCCGATGGGTCCGACAGGCCATCACCATCCCCTTCTTTGCCAAGCTTACGCCCAATGTCACCAACATCGTTGATATTGCCAGAGCTGCATATGAAGGTGTGAACAGCTTTACCTACGTATACAAAAATAGTGTAAACACTGTCATATGTTTATATTAGCATATACCTTGCTTTTAATGATCATTTCTACAGGACATTTGATAATTTCCCTTGCTGAAAAGACCGTCAAGAATTGCATGTTGATCCAGGCTAATTATGCTGGTTAACAGCTGTTTGTTGTTTATTACCAAGCTTAGCTGGTGAAGCTGGTTTACTCCTGTGATTTTTTTTTTTTTTTTTCCTTGCTGGTTGAGATCACTAAGGAGATTAGGATCAAATCTGGTTGTATATATTTTAAAAATAAGCATTGTTTATTATGACAATATTGGAAAAGTGTAATTGTTTGTCCCATCAATACAGTGAGGTTGGTTCGGGTTTTTATTAGTGTCTGTTCTTTGTAGGCGGGGCAGATGGAGTCACAGCCACCAACACTGTATCTGGACTGATGGGACTCAAAGCAGATGCCTCACCCTGGCCTGGGATCGGCAGGGCCACGAGAACTACATATGGTGGCATATCTGGTAAGGGTGTGTGTGTGTGGATGTACAGATTTAGCTATGCTTGTAAGGTCCACATTTTAAAAAATGGCTCTAAACATAGTGAAATAATTTTTGGTGCTCCTCGCTAGTAAAATAAAATCATGTTTTATTTTTAAGTCTAATGACATTTCCTGTGTCCTTATAATTCAGTACGTGTTTTAAGCCATTTGGTTTGTTTTTATTTTAATTAAACAATGCCAAGAGTTTTCTGTGAGCGTTTGGTAGTTTGGAAGTGTGAGTAAGGGGTAGAGTTAGAGGAAGTATAGAAAGTTTGATCAGCCCAACAGGAAAATCATTGAGTGTGTGTGTGTGTGTGTGTGTGTGAGAGTGTGAGGGTGAGTGTGTGAGATGTTGGGCAGCACTCTGACTACTGAGTTGTCTGGACTTGTTCTAGTCAGGTGTGAAAGCATTGAGCTTGCTTTCTAGAAATGAAGCATCAATATTGGTGCCTTATAGTATAACATATGAATCTAGTTTAAATCTGTAAAGTATCAGTATTGTCTGTGCTGTCACTTACGTCTTTAAACTACTAGCTCATCTGAGGTTATTGCTACAAACAAAGTATGCACCTAAAATTACTGTCATTAGAAAACATTAATGTAAATTTATGGCCACACGCTTGTTATTACTAATAAAGACAATCTTTGTGTTCACACATATTAAACACTTTTAAACACCTTGATCTAGATGTTTTATGTAAGTGCTTTGTAGTTTCAGCTATATACACTTCAGAGAGTGTGTGTGTGTGTGTGTGTGTGTGTTAATGCTTCACCTCCACACCTCTCCCTTCTCCCTTCAGTTGAGCTGCCACAGTGTCTGCAAAGGCAAGGACAGGGTCAGAAACACAGCCTGCATTAAAAATTAATACTCGCACTATTGAGGCTCTGTTTTATGCAAGCAAAACTGACTGCCTGTCATATTTTTCACTTTTAAAGTCGTGTGGGCCTCACTGCACAGCTGTCCCACGGGACCCGGCCAAGCAGCAGAGGCCTAAGACGCTGCCTGAGACCAACCTATTGATCAGTGGGCCCTAAAGGGCCCATGTGGCCCCACATATTTTATTTGCTCCCAATACAGAAGCTCTCCTCAGACTTTCTGTTTCAGAAGCCCATATCCAGAGCACATAAAGCCGTGTGCAGATCATCCAGGGGCACATAAATGTGTGCTGCCCTGAGCTCTCTGTGGAACTGCTTGATTCTCTAATGTATTCAGTAATTTAATGTTTAACTCCGCAGCAGTGGCCGGGTTTAGGGCGCTTTGATTTATGGGGCAAGTGGCATAAACTCTGAATGTGGGGGGAAATCAATCTTTTCTTTGACATGTTTTTTTTTTACCCAAAACTTTATTAATCACATTTTTTTTTAGATTTTTGCATTAGCCAGAAATGTTTAATATAGTCTGAGATGTTTTAGCTTTCTAAAAAGTCTAATCCCCCACACTAATTATAACTCATAACTTGATTAATACTTGTTTAGTGCCATTTGTTACCCACACCACCTTATTACATAAAGCCTAAGGTGGGGTTTGCAAGCAGAAAATACGTCTATATAAGGCATGCCTACATTTACATTACATAATGTATGAGGATAAGTTATTTTTGTTTTGTTTTGTCAATTTATTTATTTTTTTTTAGATGAGGTGTTAGATAAGATATATCTTACACAGATATCATATCTTAGATCATATCTTGCATTGTTTCGAGAGCTGCTGTTGTTGTAGGCCAAACTTAGGAATTTTTCTTCCAGGTAAGATTAGCATTCATAATAATAGAAAATATTCTCTTCAGGAGGGAGATGCTGTGATCTCTAGAAATGTTTTTGATGTCGGTACAAATTGTTGCAGCCCCAAAACCTCTGTGGTTACAGTACCACTGTTGCTTTGAATTTGTGGAGTATACAGGAGGTTTTTTTAATCGATGCATCATCACATTTGAGCATATGTGATGTGATTCTTTGTAAATGAAATGCTACATCAAACCTTAAACACTGCGTAAGAACAGTCAGTGTCCGTGTTGTTTTCTGTTAAATGTTCACAGATTTAACAAGCAGCAGATGCTTTGAGCTAATTTTTTTTTTCTGTAATTGTAAGTCCTGTATATGTGCTGCCTGTATGTGGCATTAAACATTTGTCATAGTCTATATACTCCATACTCTAAATATATTCTCATTGTGTAGCTTTAACTAGAGCTGCTGTTTCACCTTAGCATTATAAAAACAGCTTAACTGTTCTTCATGAAAAAACATCGATATATATTTATAATTATACTAATTTGAGAAATGATTTGTGTTCCAGATGAAACCCATCCGGGTCCAGCTCTGGGCCGCAGTCCGGTAATTGGTGACCTCTTGTCTAGATCATATGGTTATATATTTTTCTCTAGTTGGGCCTCCCACTGTGATTTCATTTAGTTGGCAGTATGCTTCCCATTTGATGTGTGTTTTAATGATTGGTCATGCCGACCGACTAGGCTGCTGTCACAGAGATATTATTGCATCTCTTTCATTGTGCATGGAAAACCATGTTCCCCAGACACCCAGCAGCATCGCCCGGCATAATTAACAGAGAGCTGCACCGTCATTCCAGTCTCTTATTTGCTTTTGTTATCTGCTTGGGTCTTTTTGAGGCACAACATATTCGGATGAAGATAGAAATCGTAGAGGATGCTGAGACCCCACGCTCTGTCTCGCGCTGTGTTTGGAATTATTAATCAGAGTGTCTGGCTGCAGGAGCGGACGCCTCGCGCTAACAGATGCCATCGATGGCCTCGTGGAGCTGTCAATCACTTCAGCTCAGGACCGGACTGAGGATGGCGCTCGTTTGGAGCTGTGCAACCTCACGTTGTATTTTGTGATAGAACCCGCTTGTAAAATAATGAAGTATTGATATAAGATTAGATTAAAGATTTACAGAGCAAAGCTGCAGGGTACAACACAATCTCAGTTAGGAAAACAACAGCCTCAATTACAGAGTTATTAGTAGTGTGGTTTCACATCGGTTTTACACCCAGTTTATTTACACCTGGTATTAGGATCCGTTGTTTCAGGTGGTGCTACATACAGGTGTAAATCTGCTAGTTACAAGAGATTAAAACAATCCAATTAAAACATTTGACGAGTACAAGACCTGAACTTTTAAAGCACACCCAGATTCCACTTAATGCTGGTACTAAAAGAACAATTGCTAAAGTAAATAAATCTACTAAAATATAATGTGTAACTGGGGAAAGCTGATTTTTTTTTTTTACAGATTTTTTTTGTTCTCCAAAACTGGAAATCCTTCCCTTTAAAATCCAATCATAGTTTCTTTTGAGCCACATGTTACAGGAAGGTGCAAACAGCTTTTGGATCATCTAATACGGTTTCCGGTTCTCAACACTAGGTGTAAACAGGCTTTTATAGATCCTCCCAATGGCTCCAAGGTACCCATGACGGTCCGAGCTAAGTTTAGCACTTTTCCTGGCTGTGCTGCTATTGACATGCAGTGAACCTGTGCCGACAACTTCACCACAGGTACTGGTGACAAACAGGCATGAGCGACCCTGTTTGACAAGGACATGTTGGGGTTGTCAGAGCAACAGGAACTGTCAGCGCGGCTAGCGTGAAAAAAGAACAAAGCGCAGGGAAGGACAGAGCGAGTGCCACAATAACATCACAACAATATCCCAGAACTGAAGCTTTTCTTGAGTGGAGGTGTTCTGCCTGACAACATTATCTGTGTCTGCTGACATCAGCTGACAGATGCTTTGATGCTCCTCAACCTTTGTTGCACTAGTTGTGTCCATATTAATGTGATTGTGACATCACTCAGATTACAATAGCCTTTCTCCAAATGAGCTGTAGTCTGTGAAGCATATGCACCCTTAGCCAAATGGAACTAATTTTGGTGTCCTACCAGAACATTATGTGATGGTTCAATTCAATAGAGCAACTTTTTGGAACCACTTTTTGTTTCTAAAAAAGTTTCTCTTTATTTCATGGAAATGAAAGGTGATAGGGGAGCACTTCTCTGCCAGGGCAGCGGAATGACAGTGAATATTAGAATATATATTATTTTTTAACTTTTTTATATCATAATCTCAGAGTAGGTTATTTATTTTGCTGTGTTAGCAAGTCCAAATTTTTGTTAAAAAACTGAAAAATGTCATTCCCTTTACACGTGATTATGTCATACATAATATCAAAAATCCACACTCTTACATATAATCCAGATCACAACATCATACTAAAAAACGCACTTGAAGTTTGATCAAGGACATGATAAAACCTTTATTCCAGGACATCAGATAAATGTTTAAACACAGATGAAATATAGTCTGAAGAAGCTTCATTTTTTAAACTTAGTAAAAGTGTCACTAATTGAAGAATCGCCCCCTGTTGCCTCAATACGTATTGGACTAAGACATTACAGAGCAATCTGTTTAGAACTCTAGTCTTGTGACTTAAGCTGTAGTAAACCAAAACCCCATCCCTAAATCACACCCAAATGGCTTTCATTGCAAGCGGAGTGATGTGTTTTTATAATATTAGGTTGTCACAACAGCTCATGGATGACAAATTCTACTTGACGTGCCATCCATTCAGCCAACAGGTGGAAGAACGGAACAAAGTGAGGGCGGCAGGAAACGCCAGTGGCTTAGGAAAGCACCCATATGTACATAATTAACCGTGCTGCATGGGGACGCAAAAAAATGTGCCGTGATTCAATTTATCTCCCCAATTTAGGAATAGTGTGGGTGATGAGGATCATTTACCACGCCAGAGTGAGGCTAAAAAAGAAAGCTGTCTCGAACCGTCAAACGGTAGGAGTGGAGTTCTGAGCCGAGCCGACGAAATGAATGTGGACAAAGTACGGCTGTGATCAATGAATGGAAACCTGCTGGGAAAATGAGGTTAAATGTAATGTGATAAACACTTCCATCTGTCTGGCTGATCAGAAAGCCGCTCGGCTTTCATTAGGAGATCCTGCCACTCTGAGAGCGAGAGAGCGAGAGAGCGAGAGAGAGAGAGAAAGAGAGAGAGAGAGAGAGAGAGAGAGAGAAAGAGAGAGAGAGAAAGAGAGAGAGCAGGGCAGGTTGCGATGAAGGTACTCAGACACCTGTACACACAGTGTGTCTCTTTCTTTCACTGCGCGAGTGAGTGTATACACGTGTGAATTCAACCTGCATCTAAATGTTTTCATGCCCAAATCTTGATTTATCAGTTATTCTTTATGTTTTACTGCCAGTTGAAACTACACATCAAAGTCACAGATTCTGGGTGACAGATTATATACATTCTTGTTATTAGAACCACATGACTGTGGCCTATCACATGCAGTATAGGCCTGTAGTGTAATTCACTATTGTGTTTCCGCTGGTTTTGAGAATAGCACAAATGGTTTTACTCAGAAAAGACACCATCTTTAGAGCATAAGGACATAAAAGAATGATGAGGTGGCGCAGAAACCTGGAACCTTGTATAGAGGTAGTTTGGGTATGTATTATGCTGATTGCTAACTGCGGGTACACACTCACTCATTTAGAACAATCAAGATCATTTAGATTCATCAACATTAGATGAAAGAACAAAGAACACATTTACATGCATACGCACCTGTTGAAAATCTTGTGTAAATTTTGCATGACAACCTTTTTGGCTCCTACCAAACACAATTAGTGAAGGAGACCCAGAATGGTTCAGTTTTAGGAAGAAGGTCTGCAAACAGGGCTCTATCACACATAAACGATGGTAAGCTGGTTTGTAAATGGTATGAGATTTTACATAATTACTGATCGTTTGTTCCTCCTGTATTTGTGTAGGCAATGCAATCCGGCCCATTGCCCTGCGTGCTGTGTCAGCTATAGCCAGAGCTCTTCCTGGATTCCCTGTGCTGGCCACTGGTGGCATTGACTCAGCTGAGTCTGGACTGCAGTTCCTGCATGCTGGAGCTTCTGTTCTGCAGGTAAATGCTACCACTCACCATCAACTACCATCAAGTCCACTGACGTTCACTCATTACAGGGTTTATTCTCCTAGAGCACCCTGGGGTTAAGTGCCCTGCTCAAGAGCACAATGATGATAGAACCTCCCTGAAAGGTTTAAACCTATAATCTTGTGGTTACAAGCCTAGACCTTTAAACACTAGTCTTTACCACCTCTTAGCTTCATAATGTCACCATCTGGAGCAAGACTTGAGTAAAAGCAAAGTCCATTTATGGCAAGACAGTTTTCAGCCTGGTCAAGCTAATGCACATACAAACAAACAGGCAATGTGTCTTTTGAAAAGCTGGTTGGCTGTTTCAACTGCAAGGGTGGATGTGCTACAGTTGGCGTATTGAGCCATTTCTTCCATTCATTTTTATATTAGTGGTACACATTTTGTCTAGTTATAATGTCTCTGATTAAAGCTTGCTTGCTTTCGCTGCGATATTTCCGTTTTACACAAGATGCAACATTTTAGCGCAAGCTTAACGTCTTTGGTTTAAACACGTGCATTAAGTAGTCAGTTCTAATCAATCCTTAATAAGGAGTCTACTAACGGCTACACTCACACAGCGCTGTTGCAGCCGAGCAGCAACAACAATCTCAAAGCAAATTGCAATTTACAACATGGCTCTGAACAAGTTGTTAGTGCAAATAAACCCATTATCTCAACATGATGCCACAGCCTCCGAAATCTCTTTTTAAATAAATAAATCAAAACACCCTCATTATGTGCAGAAATAACATTTCACAAGTGCCTGGGAGTTCTGGGGGGAAAAAGATTGGAATTAAAACATTTTAATCACACCCACATGTAATAGCGGAGTGCTGGCTCGTAGTAATAGGAGAAATTGTAAAGTGGCCAACACTGATTCAACTCCTCACCACACTGGAGTTGAATCAGTGTCACAGACGGGTTACGGGAACATCGCAGCTTCATTTCCTGCTTGAATTGGATTAGTCCAAAGAGCTGCTCTGGTGAGCAACATTAACTCAAGATGCACGTTTGATGGTAAGCATGGAAGTAAAACTTTATTTATATAGCACCTTTAAAAACTTGTTTACAAAGGGCTTTGCAGAATACATAGTGTATATATATACACCTCTGGTACGCATTATGAGTTAACAATGGAATATTTTTCCCCATTAAATTTTTTTAATAAAAATAAACTGGCTCCAATCCACAATACAAGCCTGCTGTGTTTTTAAATATAGGGGAGATTTATGGTTTCAAAACAGAAATGCATTTTTCAAGCTTTTTTGATAGTATGAAGATCTTATATATTTAGTCTTTACCTTTAAAATAGTTAACATCGAATAGTTAAATATTATGTTAATATTAGTTAAATAAATAGTTAGCTGCCACAAGTAATACTGCTGTAACTGTTTTGAATATTTTATGACAACATTATAATCTCACTCGTCTGAAGGACACTTTCTGTTCATCATTCAGTATGAATGTACCAGGTCTCTGGTATTGAGGCATTGTTAATTTTTTT
>JAZGTK010000408.1:0-77805 GCA_036877625.1 Ambastaia sidthimunki
AATGTTCACTAAACAGTCTGATATATTTAACCATTTTGCCTCTTTGGCAATTTAACAGACAAAAGGATTGTGGGTGGATCATTACTAAGAGGTATGAAATTTCTTTATTACGTTGCAGTACATTATACTGATAACTACACTGTTTGTTTATATTGCTTTATTCTCTCACGTTATTGATTTAGTCAATAAAAGTAATTTACAGTGTTTTAAATTCAGTATTTTCTCATGATTTCAGTGCAACTATATTAGATATATAATGCAATTATTTGTATATTAATTTCAATCTAAACATTTTAATATGTTGGGCTGGACTAAATGACATTTTTCATAATCATATAGATGTTGCATTTGAATATCAAATCAATCCTGTTTTTGGATAGTGCAGATCTGAATAAAAACACACCTTAAATTCAATTCAGTATTTTTTCATGTTCTGTAAGCTCTACAAAAATGTGTCTGTCTGTGTCTTTTTGCTGTAGTGATTCTATTTGTCATTAAGTTAGCAGTAGTAACTGTACCAACTGTTATTCTTCTCAGTATCATCTGTGAAAGAAACACTGGTGAGTTCTGAGACTTTTTAACGGCCTTATAATTCACAATCTATCACAATCTATAACTGTGACACAAGAAAGTCACATAGAACAAGTGAAATTTTAAAACATGTTAATCAGTTTCCTAATACATGATGTTTGTAATTGTTTTGGTGTTTTTATTCTCAGACAGCAAAAAAAGAGCTCAGAACAGCCAGATGATTGACAGCCAATTCCAAGTGTCAGTTTTGTGTCCTGTTGAGGAGTGAACTGAACAGTTGTACTGAACGGTTGTACTGAACTGAACGGTTTTACTGAACTGAACTGTTGTACTCCTTATAGCAACTTGGCAGCAGCTTATGTTTTTAAAAACAGACTTTCAAGAGTGATCTATGTAATTTAGGAGCAAAATGTGAAGTTATATTAACCAAACGCTTTATTTTACTTATAAATTAAAAGGGGTTCATTTAAAAACCCGAATAGATTTTCTGAGGAATTGCTATTTTACATCTTATTTTATTACAATGGACCAGATTTGTTGGGTCTCAGATAATATGACTCAGTTTTCAGTTTGAATTGGAGATGATTTCTCATCAACTCAGTCTGGTCATCAATTCAGTCATTTTTCCATTCATCTTTCATTCAGGAATTTAATTCAGATTCAATTAATTTCAGAAATTCTTGGGATATGACATTTTTTTGACAAGTTTTAAGAATTTATAGCACTATTGTACCTTACTGTATATTAAGACATCCTTGCTTAATAGCGTTACATAATATAGTAAATATAATTTGTATCCTATAGACAATTCTTTTTATTCTATTTTTATAGAATACTAATATGTTATTTTCATAGAATACTAATGTGATAATACCATGTAATCTATGTATTCTGCTGCATTTTATTAAACACTTCTGCTTTTTTAATAATACCCTGTTTCCTTATTTCTATACTGTTTCTATACTTTTTTCTTATATTTTCTGTAAAGCTATAAAAAACTGATTTCTTGAAGTATCATTTCCTGTTAGGTAGTAACTTATTCACACTGAAACATGTCACGTAGCAATGTAGCATCCCTGTTTGTTTGTTTGGTAGATTAGATATTAGATATATAATGCAATTATTTGTATATTAATTTCTTTCAACCTACCCACTTGACATTTTTAGCTTTTTATTTATAATCATACAGCTGTTGCATTTAAATATCAAATCAATCCTGTTTTATAGTGTAGATATGAATAGAAACACACCTTAAATTTCATATTTTAATTATTTTAAACAATGTGTCATTTCAAAGTTGTCACAATATATATATATCTGCATCTACCAAAAGAAAAAGGCTAGTCTACAAATCAAATCGAGCAAAGCACAACACACTCTTGGTATTAATACAGAATGAAAATGACTAACAAATCAATTTATAAGCACTTGACAATCACCTCTCTTAAAGGACAGACATTTACGTATAGAACTATTATTTGTCACTGATAATTTTGATCTACTTTCTCTCACACAGACAAACTCAGACTAAAGGAGGTCACAAAAAATTCTACCTGTACTTGATACCTGTAGCCCCCTCCCAATTAGAGGACATTTTTCTCCATTACTTGGCCTTAATAAACTTCTCACCAGCATCTCACCAGAAAATTTCAAACAGTCCAATAATTCACATTAGCTCTGCTACTGGTTCTCAACAGAAGCTATAATAGTGGAGCATTCTCATTAAATTCACATGCTGCTGACAATACTGTTTTTAAACCAATATTCAGTCGCTTAAATCACTTGAAACATGTTACATGCGTGTGCTCGCTGTGCATTGTTTACTCAAAGTCACTGTGTGGCACCACAGCGCTTGGGCCCATCATCGCTGCCTGTAGCTGTATTCTTATATCTAAACTTTTGTTACCACCCTGTCCATGTACTGTACATCATCCTGTGGAAGTTTCCTATGGAATTCCTTGCACAGGTATTATAATGATAATTTTTTTCACCATTGTTAAATAATACATTTTAAATATTATATTTATTGTTGTATATGGCAACCAGTGCAATTAGAAAATAGAAAGTGTTGTGGAACTTGTTGAAAATGTTTTGTGTCAGGCTTCAAACCCCTTTGTGGTTCTTATTGGAACTTTCATTTTTAACTGTGTTGATGGGGCCTTTTGGGGATTTTGGGAAGATATTCTCCTATCTGTAAGTAGCCTTTAAAGCAGCCTTGAGAGAAAATTTAAAGGGGTCTTTTCAAACATTTTTACTATTAATTTTCCCCCCAAGGTCCACTTATAATGTTACTAAAGTTTCTGTGCTAATTTTACACACTTAGAAGTAGTCAATGTTTTCTGCTGCACCTTTAAGAAGGGTGTCACTGTGCTCTGGTGCTCATATAAAACACTTCTAATTTTTTGTTAGTGTGACAGATAAAGTTTTTAACTGGTCATTTGTTGACTTTAATAAAGTCTAGTAGTTTTAGTTGCAGCTAGATTTCAATCTATGACCTTTTGGACTTGGATTTGAGCTCTGGAGGATATAGTATGTATTCACAGTACATCAAGCTATTTAATTTTAAAAGATCCAGGAAAAAACGATTTCTTATAACATGGCCCCTTCAAACAAAAGAAAAATCTTGCCATTAAAGGTTTTAGAATGGAGGATTCCAGCTTTTCTGTGGCTCAGCAGGTTTATTACAAAGACCTTTGTAATAGCATAAAAGTGGACAGCGAGTTAAGCCTTGCTAAGTTATAAGATTTTTATCTAATAAATTACTCCAATTGATATAGTAAGTAGAACTGGACCTAGTCAGTTTTAAAAGAGCCATGAATGATCACAAATGATCTTACTGTTAAAACGGCACAGTCACTACAGAGACATCTGTTTCCCTGAATGAAGAGGCGGAGATTTACTCGAGAACGTTATTGGTTACATGACTGTGTGTCTCCTGGGTCCACCGTAAAACACTCTATGTGACAGAGATGGCTGGCTTTAGGAATCAGACACATTTATCAAGGCTAAGAAGACAGCAGCTCTGTATAGCCGACAGAAGCAGACAGGAGGGGCGTCTCGCTCCTGGCCGCAGCAGTTGCTGCTGTTGACAATTTTGTCACCTTCTGGAAGATGAATAGGTGAAAGGCTTAGAGGGATGAGGGAGGGAGATACTAGAAGCATACGGGCCCCGGTGGAGTTCCTGACAGAATGTAATCTGTTCATCAGCAGGTCAACCTTCATTGTCTCAGATGGTGACTACTGTCAAACATTTTCTCTTAGGAACCATGTGAGAAACTCTCTCTCTTTCTCACTTTATTTTTCACCATAAACTTTCAGAATTAAACACAACATATGAGAAACATCAAGAAATATGCTGAACGTTTCAATATTAAGTTTGAAAGTGAACATCACAGTGCTAGATGTGTAATTACGTCTGGTGCTGACACAAAGAATTATGGGAAATATAGTGGTCACAAGACTCCTCAGAGTTTCCTGGCAAGTTTTATTAAAAAATTAAAATGCATACAAACTAAACTGTACCGGCATCAACTTATTATGATCATAATTCTTTACCTGACGTGCCCTTAACTCCGAAAAAGTCAGGGCTTAAAGACAATCCAGAGTTCTCCAGGGGTAATTACAAACTTACAATGACATTCATGTGCACTGAACTCAATAAATGCAACCATTCCGACATGACGTGAATGCAGCATCATTAACGAATACCACAGAAAACAGGTACTCAAAGAAAAACTGTCCATCACAGACGTATTTTCAGAGAAATACAAAAGCTATTTAGAGGTCACTTGAGGATCCATCAAGCATTAATTGGGCTGTATTTTATTGTGTTTTGGGAGGTAAAAGCTCTTCCGTCCAATCAGAGCCTTGAAAAGGCCCTTGAGTGTGATGGGAATGGCAGTGGCTCTCCAGAGCTCTGAAAAGGAAACAGAGTGATGAGTGGAAAAACGCTGTCCGTTCTGCCCACTGTACACCTTACAAGTGCAACCAATTAGAGTAATTGAAAACAGGAGACATGTCCAATTAATAGTTCATTCGGTGAAAGCAGAAATGGGGTAGAGTGGTTTGAGGCAGGGCAAAAACAGGAAGAAAATTGGCAATTATTTACGTCTCACATGCCAACGCCATTATCTACCCATTCGCTCTCAACAGGGATTCCTGTAAATAAACAATGGAACGGACAGAAAGCAAAGGCTGCAGGGAGGGAGACAGAGGGCAAAACATGACCACCAGGGGAAAAAGTGCTTGTGACTGGAGGCATTCAAGCTTAACTTTGCATAATACACCTTTAGGCAAAATCGCCAAACTGATGGGCACCCGAAATGCGGGCATGCCTAACTAGCCAATGGAGCCATTAGGAAGACCTGGTGCAGAGTTTTTTCTTTACATGTGAAATCATGCATGCTTTTCTTCACTAGACAACACATCAAAACCTTTTCATTTCCATCCCTTCCATTCCATGAATGCAGCACACAGCAATTTATACTGATCACTCTGACATCCAGCCCATGAGCAGGAGCATTCGACGGTGTGGTAAGATTTGGGCAGCACTTACTGCTTCCAGAATATGGCAGGAGATGTGCCATAAGTAGTTTGCACGGTGGGGGGAGAGAATCACGTCTATGCTCGACCATTTTTTATGCATGTTTTTGTGTGTATTATGGGGATGGTGGAAATTAGCATATAAAGTATTCACTTGCTAGGTGATTTTTTGCTTTAGTGCACTCAGCCATAGTCTTCTACTGACCTTTAAAAACCTTACAAAGTCACTCTAAAATTTTCCAAAGTTAACTGAAGAGCTTTTTGTTCATTTATGTGGGCTCTACAAATATAAACACAGCAACCATTAGCAAATGTTTTCTACTTATTTTGAGGCATAACATGAAATAAGTTAGCAATGCAGAACAGGGAGCTTGTTAATCTGGGTCTTGTTTTTCTTTACAGTTTGTAGTGAAATATAGCATATATACATATGAATCATTTAATAAAGACTCTGTAAACTCACTAGGCACAACAGTAAACAAGTAAAGGGCAGTTTGAGTCACAAACCGCAAAGTGATGGAAATAAACAAATAACAGTGTTCAGAATGTAGATAAATGTGTCTACTGAGATAGCCAACAAAGAGTAAGTATACAAAATGATATCCAAAATGATATACATAACATGCAACCTTTAGATGAACAACTACAGTTAATCATTATGTTGCTACGCACCATACCCAACAGCTTCTGTCAGGGACTGCAGAGATGCATTATGGGGCAGAAGAGCTGCCCACGATTGTCCCCAGTTTGACCTTGGCCTCGAGGAGGTGGTAATTGCTCAACACCTAATTCTGTGACAAATGTTTTAAAGATCTGGATGAAGATGAGATTTTGAGTGATCAGTTTGGTCTTCAGCAGCTAATGTCATTCTGAAGATCATCATCATTTCTTCCACAAAGCTTCAGTTTTCCCGAGAGGCTGGGTTAAATGAACCTCACTCAGGCCAAATTAGCTTAACTTCCTCTCAGCATGGTAACGATAACGTCTCTTGCCCTCGGGATGCTTCTCTCGGTGGGTGAGTTATGACAAACACTCCCATCTCCATCACCCACTGCATCAGTCCCGATCTTCCAGATAAACGAGGAAAGCTACAATGACGGAGTTACACATCCTTATAAAGTTAGAGCAGATATAGGAGATGAGCAACACACTTCTTGGTATCTTTGGTATCTCACTATGCTGCAACTGAACATTTTTTTGTTTACATGTACTATGTTTTTTGTAATATTACACTTCATATTGTACATTTATTTTAGCTATTTTTGCATATGTACAACATACATCACATTAACTGTCACACAGTCTGGAGGAGAATTTTGATCCAAGATGTGGAATAACCAAATAGCTGATAAAGAAAAATAATTAAAAATGTGTTAAATAATTGTAGCTCACTAATTTAATAAGTTTTTCCTCTCTGTCTCTCTCTCTCCCACTGATTGATGTGATGTGAGCTGTGCTCCACCACCCTTGCTGAAAGTTCAGACATGCCTGAAGATGTCAGGAGCAACAGCATTGAGGAGACACTGCGAGCTCCTTCTCTCTGTTTCTTCTGACAGTGTCAGCGAGAAGATAGACTGATGGGGTATAAAACCAGGAAAATAAATGGATGGGCAAGGAGAGCGAGAAGATGGATGGATGGCAAATGAGAGAAGAAAGATAGATAGATGTCTCAACTGTCAAACATGTTAGCAGTGATGTGTGAGAGGCATCATTCATAAATGGAGTTCAAGTTTGATCAATCATAACAGCATGTGAAAGATCCATTTAAGCTTGTCCTCATTTAAAACTGCTTATTATCACAATAAAAATGTTCTTATTGAATCTGAGCCATGACCTGTGCTCTTTACACCTCAGAAGTCAATGTGCAGGTTTAGGTCAGTTTAGTGATGTGTTCTGTGGCCATTCCTCACACAATAACACTTTTGTTTTATTATTTTCTCAACACCATTCCAGCATCAATGCCCATATTCAGGGCAAGAACTAGTATTTAGCAATGTCTACAGTAGTGGTTATAACCACAGTTTTATATACATTCTGAAGATTGTATATGCATGTCCTGTATGTCTGTGGACTGTGGAAGGAAATCCACGCTGACACAGGGAGAACATGCAAATTCCACACACAAAAGCCTTTTGGGTCAACCGGGGCTCAAACCAGGATCCTTGTTGCTGTGAGACAACAGTGCCATCCACTGAGCCACTGTCTCCCCCACTTTATTTATAGTGATCATTTTTATATACGTTTTTAAAACTTTTCTACATTTAAGAGAATCCACAATATAACTATAATAACCAGAGTGATTTTTTCCAGCTGATAAACAATAAAACATTGACAGCCAATCAAAATGCATTCAAATGTAAAGGGCTTGTGCGTTTACTGCAGTGCACAAGTTTAGAACAAATATAACATTTTTGTCAGTTGGTGGATGCTAATAAAGTTAATATTGCTCTTGGTATGAACTGCCCTTTACGTTGTTTTAGCACCTGTCATTAGCACCATTAGTTAATTGTTGTTCCTCATTCATATCTTTGGATAAAAGCTCCAAATTATTAAATATTTAAATGAAATAAATATAGGAAGAAACCAAAAGTAATACTTTTTTACACTTGATTTACACACATTTTCTATGTAAGCTTTTTACAGCACTTGGGCACCTGTCAAGTACTCATGGTCTGGTCCTGCTTTTTGTGTGGGTCATGAGGAGAGACCAGACCACTTATCCAGACCTCAAGGAAAGACTGACAGCACAGCCAAAAGGAAATTCCAATAGTTTTCCAGCAGGGGCTTTTGTGTCCCCACTGAGAGTGCTGATGGCTCGGAGCGCAGCGAGGACAGGGGTGGGTATCGCCGCAGTCCTCTGCTAAAAACATACGGAGAGCCAACAGGAAAAAGAGCCTGATAAACACCCTGTCTGTGTACAAATCAATTAGAGGAGAGCGTCCAAATGTTGGTGCTGGTGTGTGTTCCAACCCACACACTGATGCACACCCTGCAAAACCATTACAAGAAAAAATAGGCACATCTAAACACATCTTGCTTTATTACATTTTCAACACACAGACAGCAACAGTGGGCACAGTGCAGGGCTTCCATCGGCTTATATGAATAACTCAGAGACCACCAACGGCTGCTCCTGATAGCTGGAAAACTCATGATGGCTTTCAGTGAAAACTCCAGGGTGGAGAAGTGATCACAACATGCATCTTTGAACTGCTGTCTAACTGCTGGTGGCAGCACAGAGCTGCTGCAGGGCCAGCGGTGAGCGGGGCAGAATTGCCACAGCCTGGTGCCGTCTTCAGACGCAAAGGAAGATGGAGATGTGCGGTTAAGAGCCTCATTTACGGAGGATGCAGATGCTCCACCTGCCTCCCATTGTGAATCCATGAGAGAGGAAAGAAAGAAAGGAGGGAGTTTTCACTTTGGGCAGCCACAAGTGATTTGTGAAACAACTGATTTAAAGGGACGGTTCTCACCCTAAAATGGAAATTCTGTAATTTCCAACCTGCATGATTTTCTCCCATGGAACACAAAAGGAGAGATTTTCAAAAATTTAGGCTTTCGGTTGCTCTTTTTCTCACGCAATTACAATGAATGGGGACTAAAGCTTTCAGGCTTATAAAAATATGCAAAAGCACTATGAAAGTATAGTAATAGTAGTGTATATTACATTTGTTCTGTATTCCAAGGCTTCTAAGTGTCATATGGTAGCTTTGGGTACAGATCAAAATGTAAATCATTATGCATTTTGCATGTTATAAGATTCATTCTTTAGTTTTTTTACCTTACATGTAAATTTATCTGTTTAAGTTTAATGCTGTTACCTTAGTTAACGACAATCCTTGGTTTTGTGCCAGTAAAATAGAGCTCTTATTAATTCAATAGTGTATATTTGTATAGTAGCCTAATACATCTAAAATCTCATTTGACTGTTGCTGTTTCCAGCTGGTTGGAATACTTAAACAGCTCAATCATCTTTTAACTTGCTTACATATAGTTGTAATTCCCACACATTGCAATAAAAGAAAATGTTAAAAAATTGTAAGAAAATGATTTAGCTACTCTTTATTAGTAATTTGTAATAGTAGTGAATGACCTTTTTCAAAAGAGCAGTTGCTTCTACAATTTGTTTACCTAACCAGTTAACTTGTGATTTGGGTAAGTAGCGAACAATGTAAACTCCTCCTGTTTATCTTACTTTAAAGTTTAGCTGAGTTGAACAGATTACTCAGATATGAACTGAGCCTAATAGTTCCGCAAAGAATTAAGTTGATAAACAGGAACAGAAGACAACAAGCACTTCCGAGCGCGGCTGACTGATAATGAGCAACCGAGCGTTACCTGAGTCGACTGGCTCAGTCATTATGAGCCTGCTGGGGGACTTGCTGCTGGACGTCTAATTACACACACAGGACTGCGGTGTCACTCCTAAACTCCGCTGTCATCGGACACAGATGGGGTTTGATACCTTTAATTAGCCGGCTCCGCTCCCGACTCCGCACTCGGGTGCTAATCAGAGACAACAGCACGCGGTACATCAACATATGACCCCACTGCGGTCACACAGCACCCTGCCGGGCCTCATATGGCAGCAGAGACGCAGGGGAATAATCTATTAAATACTCGACAGGAAATCGAAAGAGATGAGAGGAGAGATGATGGCTTGAACTGTGACCAGAAGAGCATGAAGGAAAAATGAAGGCCCACAGCTCTCTCTTTATTTCTGTCTCTCTTTAGAAGCAAAAAGATGTTTAAAAACAGTGGGGGATGAGTAAAATGTTGAAATTGGTGAGAACTGTGAATTTGAGTCACTCATGAGTGTGTGTGTGTGTGTGTCTGTGTGTATGCATGAGTATGTACTGTGCATCTGTGTGTATGTGTGTGTGTGTGTGGGAGTGGACACACATGAAAGGCTACACTGCAGGTGTGACCAGCAGAAAAACTCAACATTTCTTTGGCACCACTGTGCATGTCAGAAATAAAGAAAGTGTTTAGTATAAGCGTGAGTGTGTGTTATAATGAGAAAGGGTATTAGGAGGAAATAGCTGTAGTGCATGGATGAAGTGAATGGAGGTACCTTTGATCAATGGCTTGTTTTGGTATTCATCAGGTGCTGGTTGCCCTAGCAGTGACACACATTTTACAAGGGAAACACAATGGCAGTCGCTCGGATGGCGCAGGATTTACCAAAGTATGAGATTTAAAATCTGAAACTCTGAAAGGGGAATTACAAGTTGGCTATAGAAAAATAGTGCCTATAGACAAAGCTGATTGGCAGCTGGCATTCTTTTATTTTATGGAGTCTGCAAGCAGGGGCTAACTGTCCTATGCTAATAAGATAAACCTTCACTGACCTTTGACCTCCTCAGAGCTGCTACTGAAGTCCAAGAGGCAACTGCAACAATCATGTAAAGGAAAGACAGATTTTGTTACAAAATGTGAGCAGTTTTTAGTGAGTAATTCTAATTGCTAGGTCAGACTGAAACAGGTGTTTTAATTAAGTTTTGATGATACAAAACAATATATAAGATCTTGTGCTTTATTGTATAGAGAAGAGCCTTTCTGTGCATTTCTGTTTAATAAAAGAAAACAACACTGTAAAAAATAGGAGTAAATAATTCACCAGAAATTCATCAGATTTTTTTTATTTGACTTTCTCTTTAAATATGACAAACACATAATTACATTTTTGATGAAAGAACAAGAAACATGTTTTAAATCAAAATAAGAAACAACCACTTGAATGAGATGTGTATTTTAACACTCTTCAAAAGGTTATTAAATTTGGAGATTTTGAAACATCTGATTCTGTCATTTTTAATAGCATGATTTTTCTTATATTTTGCTGTAGTTTAAATGTATTTTGATCTAAGAGGTAGCCTCACCCGACCGCCACAAGGGGTCCTGTGACACGCTGACAAACTTCCCAGCAACTTGTAATTTTCCTCTCAGAGTTTCATAACCTCGGTCAACACAAACGTTGAGCATCTCATTCTAAACTCTACATAAAATGTGCACCCAGCAATAATCTCTCAGCAAATAAGACTCAGTGGCCTATTTAGACCTGTTATGACTCTGAATAGATCTGCAAAAATACATCAGCAAACTTTCACACAGTCTTCTTCCAACCCAAATGACTTTTTCATGAGCCTAATAAGAGATTATGAGTTAAATTTATCCTGCTGCTTGACACCCTGATTATAAAATAGCACAACACAAAGAACTGGGAAAGGAAAAAAATGAGCAGAGGAAGAATGTAACACTTTATTTTGAAAAGAATCACATTCTCTAATTCATTACTCTCCCAAAAGGCAATATACACCTCATTACACTACAGTGAATGAGAAAAAATAATGTTACTGCCTTACATTTGCTCAAGACTGCGACCTAACCCTTAGGGCCTCAGAGTAACATACTTCCCCCAATATCCCCCCTCCAAAAAAATATCATCTGCCCCTATTTGGCTCTAAATCAGCTTTCTGTTCAAGTCTAACCATCAATCTGCCCCACCAGCCGACAGCAGATAAGCCACTATTTGCAAAATACATACTGTGTTTTACAAGATTTACATTCATTACTTCTGATAAAAGTCTCAAATGTTTCTTATGAGTTTAGCAGTAAATAGATCTAGAATACTAGAAAACGAGTCTATGTTCACAAGATTCTATGCTGTCACCAGAAGAAACAGTCCACCTAAAACTAAATAGTCATTATTTAATCCGTCTCATTTCGTTCAAAACTCGTAAAATGTTTCTTTCCTCTTTAGAACACAAAAAGAGATGTTGATTGATTGACCAGGGACTGCCAAGCTCCAAAATTTTTAAAAAGCACAAAATTAGTTCAAAATACTTTTGATAAAAACAAAGTATATAATAACTTTCTAAAAAAAACTTAATTTTATCTGCTGTAACTCAAAATTCTCCCTTATGTTGGTTTATATTAAATTAAGGTGTATCAAGATATGTAATGTCAGGTTTGATTCAATTTTGCCAAACGTAATTGGTTTCCAAGTGTCTTGTAACCAGTCTGGCAAATTTAAAAATGCAATTTTGCTATACTGTATGTGCAAAATTTCATTTTGTGGTCTACAGAGGACAAAAAAACAGTTTGGAATGATGTGAAGTTGAGTAATTAGGGAATTATTGGAATTACTGTGTTTGGGTGAATTATTTATGAGCCCAAATATACTATTTTTTAAACATTGCAAAAGTGCCTTTTTACTCCATAGACTAAAGTAACAACAGTTCCCAGATTCCTGTAGGCCTTGTTGGAACATAATTTTACATTAACATGTTGAACCCAAAGATATATGATCATGTTGCTTTAAAAGAAGACTTTTTGGAAGCGTCTTTTGGAAGGAGTGTAACTTGTTCCACATTAACTGACAGTATCTCCAGAGAGAGAGAGAGGACAAATTCATTAGCTCTCTGTTGACTGATGGAGCACTTCTTTTAATATTAGTTTTTTCTTTCGTTTCCACGGCTTTTTGGATTTTAAAAGTGTGGTTTTAGGATTGTTCTGGCACTGTTCTACACCTCAAAGTAAGGATGTGAGAGATATTTGAGTCTGTCAAAGCAATCTGTCACAAACAGAGAGAATATATTTGTCTTTTATTTTCAAAAAACCTATTATTTTTATTATTTAGCAGCCAAATTAATAGAAATTTTTCACTGGGCATTTGATTTAAGCTGGCTTTTATTTTATTTTAATTATATATTTTTTGCAATCCATTTTGTACTTGTATTAAAAGACCTTTTAATTTTGAATTGTATTTGATGGACAGTGGTAATTTTAAATCATTTGTGGGGATGTTGTATCTTTTTTTTACTTGACCAGATTAGTTACTGTCGAGATGACGAATCCAAGAAAATTTTGGATAGAAATAAGTGTAAAACATTACTGCACAATGTTCAAGAGTTTAAAGGCCTGGACTCTGGAGAGTAACAAATGCTGAGGTGGACTCATTTCAGGTGGTCAGAAACACATGAATAAGTCATAAAGAAACACAAATCCAAAGATTCATAAAAAAAAAGGTAATAATGCTTATTTCTCACACTGTATAGTCTTGACTCGTGTATACATGATACCAAACAGCTGGCCATGAAAAACAAGAGCGAATTCAACAGAGTCACAGAATAAAAGCAACTCGCATACTTGAGTTGTACTGAGGGTGAATAAGGGTGATTCGCTCTTCTCTCTGAAGTGTCCATCAACCTTATAGAAAACATGGTCCAATGGCTGTGCGTGCAAAGTAAAATGCATGTGTGTGTGGTTGGGGGTGTTTAGTGAAGGATTATGCAAATGAAATTTTGGAGAAAAAAAAATCCTGTCCAAAAATGACTCGCGCGGAACGCTTGCTCAGACGGGGTGCTTGACTAGCGTGTGTGACCGAGCCGCCAATGCCCCACGCTTTTCCACAATCCAGCTTAGTCCATTGGCATGTCACCGTGAGGATGCACAGCTTCGGGCTGTGGAAAGGAGGAAAAGGAAGAAAAGAACAAAAGGAACAAAGAGGGGTCGATAGCTAAAAAAAGAATTGTGGACCATCTTTCCATCTCATTTCTGTAAGATTTACTACTGCATAAGATATACACTATGGGGAAAGAGGGCTCAAAGCTGGACTCGAACCTGCTGAGAAGAAAAGCAGAGCTCATTATTATGAATACCTTTGCAATAGCTTTCTAAAGTTTCCAATAAACTGGCAAAGTTGCAAGTCAACAATCAGGGGCAATTATTAAAGGTCAGATGGTCAATTAACTAACTGCTCGAAGGGGAGAAATGTTCTAATTCCCTTGGCCCTGACCAGAGTCTGACTACACTGTAAAATCTAATTGGTTGACCTAAATGTACTTTTTGGCTCAAATAAAGTGAACTAAGAGTTGTGTGTCTTTGTCCATAGAAGTTCTTGTGTCATCAGATTTAGCTAATGTGGTCTTTTCATAGAGTAAAGCACTTAAAGCAAGTGAAGTTAACTAGCTGCAAGTAGTCTGAATCTCCATTCATCTGGGACTACAGGTGTGAAAGACATGAGAACATGTAAATTATTGAGTAAATTATATTGTAGTGTCATAATTCTAAAAATATATTTAAATAGTATTGCTATTTTTAAAATAAATGGCAGGTTGGTTATGGGAAAGCGCACTAAATTAAAAATATAACAAAGGAGGCAGGGAAGGCCTCTTGTTTAAGAGGGAGAAGGAGGCAAAAAAGTGAGAAGTTTGGCTCTATGTTTTTGAACTTCCTGGTTCAAGCCACCGAGTAGAAAATAGGAGGTGACCACAGCGGAAAATCACCATGGTAGCACTGACACCTCTAAAAAAAAAAAAAAGAGAGACAGCAGAAAACATTCTGGAAAAAACAGTCTGATCCTCATGATCGCTGAAGATAAGAGGCCTTTTTACGATTGATTTACAAAATGACACAAGCAGTTTAGAAAATGATATTTCATCCCTCAAAAACATTGTCCACTTTTGCCTCATCTGCAGTAGCCACAGGTGAGACCAGCAGAACACCACAGAGTTCTCAAACTGATGTCAATCAGCAACAGAACACAATGCCAAAGCTACAGCTTCAGCGGAAAATAGCGTGAAACTTCCAGGAGGAATATTTTATGCTTGCTGTGCAGACAATGGACAAATGGTTGAGGAAAGCCAGAGCAACTCAGTGGGGAACCAGGAAAATCTCCACACCAGCCTCCGGATTTCAGACAAAGAGGCACAAAAGGTAATTTTTTATCTGCCGAGCGGCATCTAAAAGGTATCAAGCGAGCACTGCTTTTCACGGATGGGGGAACAGATGGACTGCTGAATCAAGCTGGGATGATCATCAACAACACACCACTGCTCCTCTGCCTTTCAAACAGTCCGAGCGTAGCTTTTCACTAAGTTGGATTTTTGCTTTTCTTTCTCTTTTTTCTTTAACTGAATTAATCTCTCCTGTGGGATGCCTTTTCCTTTTGAAGGGGATTCTAGACATAGCTTAGCCATTGCATTTCCTTTATTTGATTTTTTCCCCCCACTTACTTTCTTTTTGGTTATAATTTTACTAAATTCCAGCTGCGGCAATCAATAGCATTTCTTTTTTGTTTTCCTTGTTAGTTTGTTTCTTCAGATTTTTAGGAGGTCAGTAAATAGCTACTGATGAGAGCCAACTGGAATCATTAAAGGAAATGACATCAAATTGGCACTAACATGACTGAATGGTCTTTTACAATGAAATGTTACAATGGAAACTGGAAAACAACAGGAATTCAGTTGCTTCTTAAACTTGGGCAATAAATCAATGCTAAATAAATCAAAGCTGAAATGCAGACTTTCTTTTTTTTTAATTGAAAACGTTTCTCATCAGATCAGATTTTGTAATTCTTTCATATCCTATGTAGTATATGTACTATGGTATTGATATTCTGGGGTAGGGTTTATTATTATTTTGTTAATAATAACAAAAATAATAATTAAGCACTCATAACTTAATTAACATTGCATCATTCTAAGAATAACAATTTTAGACATGCACTTAATTAGCATTCATGTTTCACCTAAAACATTCCTAAATTGTAAATGAAATTCAATATTGAATTGATATTTGACTTAACACTAATATCATTCTTATCACATAAACAGTTGGTCAATAGAAACTAAATGGGTTTCTAAAAGATGCCATAAAAATTTGCTCATTATCTTGTGATGATGTGAACAGAAAATGACATCATCAGCTTATCACCATCTCAATCTAAAGTAATTATTATTTGTGCATGCACCTCTTTCTGCCCCTTGCTTTCAGCAGCACCGCCTCTGTACTGATGGTTTAAGTGCTTACATATGGCTGAATTAGAAGCCAATTAAACCCCTCTGTTATTCCAGTATAATTATGTTTATAATTATAATTCCCTATGTTATTTAGCAGTTTCAATGGTTCACAGGGCAGGAACGAGGCCAAACCCATTCATTTGGGCAACTGGCTACTCTCTGTATGAGTTTACAATGTTTTCCTCTATTAGCCAGACATATGTCGCCATCTATTGGCTACTTTACGAACAATTTCCCGAGAATCTCTGGATATAAAACACTGATAAATTAATGCAAAATCACACTCAGGAATTACACTAAAGAAATAAGTATAAAGAAAAAGTAAAGCACCAAATCGACGCTCATTGTTGCCACGTTCAGGTTACAATAAAGAGCTTGAAGATGCAGTCAAAGGAACATCAATTTGCACTGTTGATACAAAGTTGATGGACTGTTTGAGAAGGAATTTCCATGTAAAAAGATTATTCTTTAAGTTAAATAAACTGGATGAGATCTAGGCATGGGAAGCCTGTTAAATGTTAAAAAGGGGGCTGTATGTTGCCAGATATTTTGTAGGCAATAGACCGCCCAAACCGATCACATATAATAATGCAAGACATTAGGTAAAACTGTAACCCTGCAAAAGCAACCGAAAGCTGAAGTGAAGAGTTTTGTTTTCTTGTCGTCAGTTTGTTTGGCTTACCTCGCGTTCTCATATCACTTGGACTGAAACCCAAACACTCGTCTAAAAGTCTTTTAAAATGTATGTATATTTACCCACAAGACTTAATAAATAGTAAATAAGGTAGTTCCGAAAACAAAATAACAAAAAATATAACAATAATGAATACAGAGCCATGCGACCTTACCATTTTATGCAATAGACCTTCATATTTAAAACGATCCTTTTTCTTAACGTCAACAACAAAAAACATTGACAACCCACCTCAATAATGTGAATTTTGTACTCAGGAAGGATTTCCTGATTTTCCCCAGACACAAACTTCCGACGCTTACTTTTGAGGGGGCTAAAGGTCAAGTTCACACTCAGTACGAGTCTTGCAATTTGTTTAAGTTGTCATTGCCGTACGTTAATTAGCATACATAGTGACGTCAAAGGTTTGTATTTGAAAGGCAAAGTAAAACCCAAAACTTAACAAGTGTGAAAATAGAGAATATAATTACAAAAGTCCAAATCACACAGAATCAAACTCAATTACAAAAAGGGACAAATATCAATGGAAGGCACACTTGAGGAATCATTTGAATTATGTACATCACTTATTGATACAGCATTACTTCATGCATCATATAATCAATATTTCAATACATCTGTCAAACACTTCATGTCATTATGGTCTATGAAAGCCTGGTCATCGATGCACCTCTTAATGCATATTACCACGCCTCACAATATTAACATGAAAAAGTGACAGTGCTATTGGTGAGGCATGTACAGTATTCTCAAAAGGCTTGCTGTATTGACAGCACATTCAAAGCCTGTCACCATAACACAATGCAAGAAAAGAGCACATAATATTTTATAAGACTTCTTTGAAAAACTAGCCTTAACCCTACAATTAATACCTGTAGCTTAGTTAACAACCTGAATGACTTGAACATACAGATGAGCATGCATGACTATATCTGGAACCTTATAAACAATATGGGAATGTTTTGCTTCTTAAAACAACTTAATTCATCAAACAAACCCTGAAATGGTATGATGATAATGTTTTGGTCAGGAGCGTCACCTAAATCCTACAATTCAAAGTGCATCTCTTATATATGCTGGTATTTGCTGGTATGGCAAACATGCCATATGCATGAAATCTATTAGAAATAAAGAAAGAAAGACACCTTGAAAAAAAAGTTAAAACAACAAACTAAAATAACATGATAATATTCATAATGAAATTGTACATCTAAAACAAGTCCAGACAACAGTACAGTCTTTTAAATTATCAAACATCTTTCGGGCCTTTCAGTGTTTGTGAACTGAAAATGGGGGTAGTTGTTCACAACAATAATTACTAACACCCACAAGTGTTTAAGACCCCTAAAAATCTCATAATGAAACACAATGCATAAGCACCTTTGGCACTGAACATCCCCAAATAAGTTTGGATCCTCCAATAACCCCAACCCAAAACAAGATTTATAATAACTTCCAAAAACATATATTTAGTTGTATCAGTCCAAAAAGTACTGGTCTAAAGTAAACCTAAACCTTTCACTTTATTCTTGGAAAAGGGCATCCCGGCATCCTGCCTTGATCCTCCCATGGATGTTGAATATGATAACAATATCATTCATCAGCCATTTCAGTGGAAATAAATAGATTGTCTTCACATTCAGTCTGTCTGCCAGCGGCAGAGATTCATCTGTAAAAACAAGCAGGTCAGTCAGGAAGGTAAAAAAAAACAGAGAAATGCTTATCTGAGCTATACATTTCCAACATGTAGCTTCACTATAATGTCATTCTAGCATTGAATACCTTCTCATGGAATTGGCCTCATAAACAGTGTCGTCTTCATCACTTTCCAGATTGCCCATCTCCATCGTATCATCATAGTTTGATAGGAGCCCATACTTCTTCCTCTGAACAGTTGTTTTTTTCAGACTTAAAAAAGGACATAAATTAGGGCGATTAAAAACCTGGAGCACATTTAAGAGCAACTAGTACTTCTAAAATCAAATGGTCATGAACTGCATTTTTTTATAATGTTCCAAAAAAAAAAAACTTTCGAAAGCGTATATAGTATATGATACAGGACTCTCGCTACGTTTGAGAATTTATAACACATAAAGTCACCGCTGAAATGCTTTCTATGCCAGACTCACCGAACAGCTCTCACTAAGAAGTACAGAACTCCGATGGCCGTGATGCCGATTAAAACATACAAAGCCCTCTGAATCATCTCGCTGTCCAAAGTAAAACCCGAGCCTGGGGGTTTCATTTTAGATTTGGTGGTGGTGGTGGTGGTGGTATTGCCGCTGTTGTTGTTTTTATGAGACTCTTGAGGACTGATGCTGATGCTGGCCTTACTCTTCTTCGCGGGTGATTTAGTTGTGACGCCGTTCTGGTTACTGTCATTGTCACCGGCAAAAGAAATAGTCCACAACGCCAGAAAGAAAAGCAAAACTCTTAACCTCATAGTGGCTTAAATTCCCGATTTAAACACAATCGGTAACTTCGACACAAATCTGAAGCTCGATGTAATACCTCCGTGGAGTTCCTCTTCCTGATCGATGACGCAACACACTTGGTGTAACAGACAATTGTGTCCTGAGGGGAATCAACAACACGATCAGGTTCCCAGGTAAGAGGACAAGCGTACGTCATTCCTTATGGTTCTCGTTTTTTCCTCTGAATTTAATAGAATAGCATCGTATTCGACTGTAACAACAATTATTGTAATATCAATAGTGTAGAAATAATAATAAATTTTGTAATTTAGTGCTAGTCCTTTATATCAAAGTTAGTAATCTACTGTGAATTTACAGTACAAACAATAATGTATTTTGTCGGAAACCTACCATGCTTATTTTGTAATTCATTGGTCATGACTTTTATAAATGTACATGCATATTAATGTTTGTTTTCTATGAATAAATCATGCACAGAGTTGCGTAAACAAATATTTATTGAAGGTAAAATACATAGAAAAGTACAACTAGGAATGTCGTGAAGAACGAGATCAGAGAGACTTTGAAACCATTTTTTATATTGAACTATATTTGTTAATGATGATGGTCCATAGCCGTAGTCAAAATATACATGTTTTCACCGATATAAAAACCGTAACTTTCAACATCGATACAAAAATAGTATTTACACCTTATCTGTCCACTCACTTTAAGTAAAAACACGTTATAACCTAAGGCAAATGTATATTCAGGGTGTTTTAATGTTGTGCAAGGTTGCATAATCTGGTTTTATCCAGCTACTGTAAAGAATTAATTATTTTCCCACTAGTATTTGAATTGTCAGCTATTCAGCTAACATTTGAGATTGGGCCCACGTGATTGGGAAATGTCAACAGAAAGAAATTGAGAACATTAAAATAGTAACAAAAGATTTGATTGATAGAAAATATAAAAACAAAGTAGTTTGTGTTTTTCTGAATTTTCTCTGGCCTAAATCAGTGCCAAATTTGCATCACAAGTTTCCTTGTGGTCCTAATAGGCAGTTCCTTTTTTAAATCAATGCAGCATAATGTCTCTAGGATGGACTGCCTTAAATTTACCAGGACACTGATCATTTAAAAAGGCACTTTTTATATTTCATAAAAAAATTTGACTTGAGAGAATAAAGGCCCAAAGTAAATATTTACAGAGGTCAATGAAGGCCATTGTGTTGGATTTGTTAAGACATGTGTAATGTGCACAACTCAGCAGGTGTGTTGATTATTAGACATCTGCTGACCGTCCCAATTCACCTGCCCTGCTGTTTCCATCACACAGGTGTTCTCTACAGAGATATCCACAGCATCATTACTGCTCTTCAGCAATGACAGGACGTGTTTCTACAAGCCATTTGAGGCTAATGTGTGTCATGATGTCCCTTATGAAGGTAAACTGAGTAAAAGCTTTGGTTTTTGAGCTGTAGTATACAAACAAGTACATATAAACATCCAACACATGGGGAATTTACCAAGAATAGCTTATCACACATTAACATGAAGCCCAACACTACTAAAGACCTATTCAAAGAACACGACAAACAATAAACAGTGATTAATGATGCACTGACCACAGCCAACATGCAATGGCCCACAGTATAAAACAATACAAATCTAGGCAATACTTCACTATTGGTTTTATAGACAATGATTGCATAAATTTGAAGAAAATGCCTGTAAACATTTTATATCTAAAGATAGTGTAAATGCTAAAGCTAGAAGATATAAAAAATACATAATGCCGAGTTCAAGGCCTGTACCATCAGCCTGCAGAAATGATCCATGTCTCCTGAGGGCATGAATGTTTTGCCCTGGGGGCATTTTGCAAACATTGGTTGCAGATGTTTGATCTGAGGTTCTGGAGCAGTAAGGCACAAAATGGTACACTGGAATTAAAGGCCTATTGTGGTTGATGTCAGCATCTACATAAATGATTCATATCTAAGGTTCAAATAGTCCTAAAATTGAATCAGAAAAAGATGAAATTACCGCTACAGCTGATTACAATTACATAATATTTATGAACATAGAAAGTCGTGGGCCACGCTAATATTAACTGTTCTAAAACCTGATTAAAATAGTTGACATAAACATGTAAATATTAAAATCTACTGAAAATGCCTCTTAAATTAAAAAAAACAATGGAATGATGGAAGTTTTGTAATTAAGACTCATTAAGGTTTGAAAATAATGGGCAACACAAGCCCCCTATAAGCCAGTATTTTGCTCAAATGGTGGATTTAGAAAAAGAAACCCTGAGATGGTGGTTTTCTCCAAGGTCATGGTTGTGAAACTGAATGAGGGACTCGATTGCTTCCTCTACTGAACCCATCTGAATCAGAGCCATCTTGCGATCCTTCCTAAGAACAAATTGATTAGGACACATGTTAGTATTTTGGGGGAAAAACAAGAAAACAAAAAGAAAGTCTGTGATAGTGTGACAGTAGTGCAATAGCAGACTTACTGGAAGAACTTGAAGTTCTTGACGAGAGCACCATTGCTTGCAAAAAGCATCTTGAGTTCATTTTCAACAACAGAGGGCCTGAAACAAAATGATTCAATAAGGATTGAGATCTGGGATTTTGAACACTAAAGGATCTATAAAAACAAGCTGATGTGTATATACTCACGGGATGTTAGACAGGTGAAGGGTAGACGATGGAGGAAAGATGTTGGAGTAGTTTTTAGAGCCTGGCTTCTTGAAGCGATGGAGGGGAGAATTACTGTAGTCTTTGGTGAGGCCCTGGTCCTCATGTCCCTCTCGTGGCATCTGAACAGTCGTGTGTTTGGACAGTGTAACACGCAGGGGCCTGCCATACAACTTCTGCCCGTTCAGATGACTCATTGCTGAAGAAAAACATCAGTGTATAAACATTTAGACATTTGCCTGCAGATTTCATAAGATGCTAAGCAAATATTTGTCTTTTTAAGGGTGTTTACCAAGTTGAGCTTGTGTCCCATCAGACATCTGTATAAGAGCATTCTCCTTCTTGTTGAACATGATTTTTACTCTCAATACATCCCCATATACACCTACAGGCAGAGAAATAGTGAAAATCATGTCAGACACTCATGGGCAACATGTTATGATTAGTCACACCCTTATCAAAACCAGCTACAAAACTTCAGTTCACAATCAAGATGCTCCATTATATCACATCATCACATGCTTGTCAGGTTACAAATAAATACTGTCATATGTCTAAACATGTAATTATCTGTGGGTTTGTAACGCTAAAAGTATGCAGAACCTTGGGTGAGAATTGTTTTTAAAGACTTCAATAGAACAAACTGAACTGCACAGAACGAAATTTAAGTAAAGAAGACAGCTAAAGGGCATATGCAGCTCTTTGAAAGACTGTGTCAAGGAATTCAGTTTGTATTTGGTTCAGAGTTGTAAAAACAGATTTTTTTCAGGCCTGATCCATTCAGATAAGAATCAAAAAGAATTGAAAGAAAAACATTTTAGAGGGGGATGAAAATGTCTTTTAACCAAATAAAAGGTCTGAACTTATAAAATAGCAGGAGTCTTGACTATTAACCAAACATTTTAAACAGCTTTTCACCAAAGACATGCAATAAAAAGGTAAAGAGGAAAGTTTTCCAAAGCATGCAACATTTCACAAGGTGCCAATTTGCTTTGTTTTATTATAAAAAGCTGCAGCCTCCCGCCGCGTTCAGCAAAAATGCTTTATCGCTTTTTTATGAGAAGGCTGCAGTTTTCTCATGTTGTGTTTCATCTCACCACACCACATACTGCAGAAAACAAGCGAGGCACTCAAAGGATTGTGCCTCACAGCCTTGTGAGGACATCAAAACAAACTGAACAAACAAAACAAACTAGTGACAAATAAAGATGCTGAAGGATGACATACCGAAGAGAATAAAGAGGCAATGGGGCGTAACTCTCTTTAAAGGACAGCAGAGGGGGGCAGCGGAGGAAGAAGAGACAGGTAAAGATCGGAGGCAGAGTGGAGGTTCAACATATCCGAGGCAGCGAGGCAGTTCCACGGGAAATGGCAAAAAACGATGGTTGGATCATGAAGATGGTTAATGGTTTGGGAGCAGAGAGAGAGAGAGGGAGGGGGGGAGTGGGGAAGGAGGGGAGGGTCAAGAGAGAGGGAGAGATGTGCATGAGAGTGTGTGTTTGAATTGATGTTGGTGTGAGATAGTGAAATGGTTTTGGATTGTGTAGTTGTTGGTACAGATCAGATCAGTAGAGAGAGACATGTTGCGTGCAGCCAGTTGGCAAAAGGGTTTCAAAAACAAAAAAAGGAATAGGAGGAATGGGATGAGGGGAATGGGGAGGGAGAAACGGGAGAAAAAAGGAGGTAAAAACAAGGTCAGTATACATAAAGAAATACAAAGTAAATATAGTGCTAAGTTAACAGAAACTTCAAAAGCAAAATAAACTATTCTTTAGCAATTAGTTACAGTTGTAAACAAATAATGTAGTTAAATAATGTAAAATTAAGTCACTTCAACACTAAACATATGTAAATGTATTTTGCCATGGTCTGTTTTTAATAAAAAGACTAAGACGTATTTTGACTAAATATTCAAATCTATTTGAATCAAATGTAAAGGTGTTGTAAATTACCAATAAAACATACCTGTGACCAATTGAATTCTATATTATATAAAGTTGTTACATAAACTACAGTTTAAACTATTAACTGAATATTGGTTTCATCATGGTTAGGAGGGTAACAGGAACTCTGAAAGTGGTTCCAAAAATATCACTTATTGTGGTTAAATCAAGTCACAATGGGACAAGACTGTTTCAATTTACCTTCAGTACAACAGACCCTTGGAAAATACAACTTTAACATTTACTATGGTATAATGTTTGGAGAAAACATGAAGCAGCAAAATATTTAAATAAAGGCAACACAAGAAAACAGAATGAAGCTCAACTGAACTTTATGCAAAATCTGAGAATGTTAGAGGAAGAACACAACAAAACTAGAGTACTGGAGGAGGGGTAAGAACACTGTAAATGTAAATGAAGAGGCGGAGCTTAGGTTAATAGAAACTCTAAGCAACTGGCCTTTTTTAATTACTGATCTGAATGCTAAGCTAAGTAACTTGGCACTTAACCCTCTATCCTACGTGTTTAATGAACGAAACCACTTTTACGAATTAATCTGATCCCTTACAATTAAACTATTTTCAGCTATTAGATAAACCTAGCTTTAGGTAAGACCCCATCAGTTGAGAGTCTGGAAAAGTGTGAGATCTGCTAACCTCAGGGTTCAGGTTGCTGACCAGCATGACGCAGTGGCTGCCAGGTAGGGCAGGGAAGCCCAGTCTGCTCACAGCCGCCGCTGCTCCGGGAATGGCCAGCGAGGCCAGAGCTCCAGGAACCCCAGGCAGGGTCAACCCTGATATTCACAGTTGTATTTGATTACAAATATCAAACCTAGACAATAAATATAATAAGGTTGTTTACAGGTTGTGCGCAAGTGCTGTTGTACCTGCGGCCTGCTGGAAGGCAAATGCAGGCGGAAAGGCGTGAGCTCCTGCGTACGGCGCGGCAGAGATTATTCCAGGAGTAGCTGCAGAGAACAAGACATAAAAAATGAACTGTTAGACTTCCTGAGGAGCAGTTGCAGCTAAAAGAGACTGGGACTTTATCCAGGGCACTTGTTTGTACCAAAAGCAGCAGTCATTGCATGATGTTCTAGAGCAGGCTGGCTGTCTCCCGTAGGCAGGTCCGGCCGGGTGTAGTCCCGGCTCTTGTCGTTGTTGTATTTGACGTTCAAGCTGGTGAGTTTGGAGAAGCTGATGCGCAGGGTACAGCAACCGTTGTAGATGTTCTGTCCATCCAGGGCCTGAAAGAAATCAAGTCAATTTAAATCTACTTGCCACAACAAAGTGACTAGCTTTCCTGTAATTAGTAATAATGGCTGACAGATGGCGCCACTCACTAGCTTGGCATGCTGTGCGGTCAGGCCGTCGGCAAACTGCAGGAGAGCTTGAAACTGGTTGTTCTTAGTGAAAGTGATCACCTTCAACACTGTGCCAAACTTGGAGAAGATCTGTCGAGGAACCATTCCACATAATTCAACATCTAACAGTCATTCTTGAGGCATTACTAAAGTTTAACATATCAGAGTAAGAGAACTGGAGGATGTTTCTACCTGATGAAGGACATCTAGAGTCACGGGGTAGAAAAGGTTTTCAACTATGACTCTCAGGACAGGGCTGGGGCCAGTCAAACCAGATGGGTCAACACTAGCTAGAGACAAGCTACCTGTCTGGATGGCATTTACTGCCTGCAGGGCAGCCTGCGCTCTCTATAAACACAGAAAATAATAATAGAGCTAATTAAATAAAAACATCAAAACAAAGTCCACATTTTCCTGCTTGTTTCATGTGAGAAAACTCGCCTCCATATGTACATAAACATCCTTAGGAACGACTCTTTTCAAACAAAATTTGGAAAAATCTCCAACAACACAACATAAACTTCAGCTACATTTTGTGTGTTTACTCAAACAGAACAAGGCAAACAAATAAAGAAATCCTCCAAACAAGTTCTGATTGGATACAGCTGTGGAATTTGCTGCCGTGAGGCATATAAACTATGTTTAGAGAGTTGCAAAGGAAAATGAGCAGTGTGGAAAATGCAGTCGTAACAAAAAAAGCAAGAAGCAAGCAAGACCTTCCACTTGTATAAATCATCAATGCACAGCTGCTCCAAATAACTCATTGTTAAGGACTGCCTATTTATTTACATAATAAACCTTGAGAATCATAAGAATGATTAAATTTGGCAGAAACACGGACTGAAATGCTTATACAGTGTGTATGTAATCTGCTGACGTGGACGGATGCTAACTGACCACAGAGGGTGAATACAAGCGCATACCACTTGATTTGGCGAGTTGTCTGTTTTGAGCTCTTTGTGGTTGGAGTACTGCATGAAGATGGGATGATTTCTGATGACTGGTGTTACTGAAGAGTAGTACGTGACCATTGTCTGTGCAGCCTCTTCTGTGTTCATCTCCAAGAAAGCCTGAGCAGAAAAACAAACGCATAAATGCTTTTCATAAACAACGTAAACAGTTGAATACAAAGGAATTTGATGTTAGCCTGTTGCTATGCTAATATCTTAAAACTACTGTGAGTGTTGTGAGTGGAGATGGGGTGGTACCTGGTTCTTTCCCTTCAGCATGAGCAGATTGGTGACTTTGCCAAATGGAAGGCCGAGAGAGATGACCTCAGCTTCATTGATGTCATTGGGGAGCTTGCGGACATGTATAACTCTAGATGGAATACCAGGACTTCTGATTTCCCCCTTGAACTTCTTGCTGTCGTTGCCGTTGGCTTTGAGGAGAACAAATGATCAGGCTGTTTGCTGGGACAAAACATCTGAGAACATTTGAGAAGGTAACAGTGAGCTGAAGAAGATATAGGCCCTACCTGCTGAGCTCATGATATATGGCCCACTGGAAACACAAGAGAACAGCTCGTCAGATCCTCTCTGTAAAAAAAAAAAAACAGAAAACGTTAGATCAAAGCCTTTCCAGCAACATATCATTTTGTATCATATTTAGACAGCGAGTTCTGAAGCTTACATACTTATTTGAAACTTGTTGGCAGACAGATAGTGAACATCAAAGTTAAAAGAGGACAGATCGACTTCACACTTAATTTAGGCACCACCCAACATTTGCAAAATGCAAAAACTAAATGCAGGAAAAAGACAATGTGACAACCTCCAGCATTCCTGGGAAAGAAATAACCTTAAGCATGGGTGGGGTCAAAGATCAGCAACTAAAGACATCCCCCACCCTGAGCTAAATCCTACAAAAAAGCGAGAGATCTTAGGAAGAGGGGCAGATTTATATTTCTGGGTTGTTGATTAGGAGAAACCAGTGACTCTCTTCACAGGTTATGCCAGGACTTGATAAACTTTACGAAGCACACAATGAGACTGTGAATATGTCCCCTTTAGTTTAAAGACAAATGTTTGTTTTATTTGAACTCAGACAACAGTTGGTCAGTCTAAACAGCAGGATATTATTTATGCAAAACTAGTACATGGATGCACTAGGACAGACTTCATTGCGATTGTCCAATGCTATATGTGTTCAGCAGAACATCCTGGAGCCCACGTAACCACACATAGGCCTGCCCACCACATATTAACATTCCACAGCCAAACAACTCAATGAGAACCACATGTAAAACTGAGGGGGGTGGCTATACAGCAGGCATCTGGTACGACATCCTAACACACCAAGCCAAGCTATTCTCTGAGTAAACAACCATTTTGAGAATTACTCCAAAATAAGCTAAACCTGAAGTCAAGAACAACTTTATGACTTTAACAGAAATGTTACTTGCAGCTCCTCTGAATTGCCCGTTACACTTAACTGCAGCATTTTTAACTTAAAAGGAATATTCAATACAACTGCAATGCTTTATCAAAAGCATTCATGGCATGCTTTCAGTTATCCCAGAAAAAAATGTCCATTGTTTTGTCCAAACAAACAAAAATCTGACTGTGTACAATAACGCATGTACGTTTTGAAACTCTTTTGTTCAACACTTGTGTCATGTTACACTATGTAAAATTGTCTGATGAAAGTTTTTGCTGTTTTTAACACATCTATTTTCGGTGATAATCGACAGCCTGTTGCAAAGCTAAAGCTTAGCTCATACTGAACCTGCAACTTCTTCTGAAGCATGCAGGTGATGTTACACAACACTACCATTGTGCGTTTAACTAAATTAATCAGGCTTGATGAATACAAACATTGGAAGTGTTAAAATGCGTTGGGTGTGGCATGATGGGATACTGGGTTAAACAGATTAGAAAGGTGCAAAAAGCAAGGGGGAGGTGCCACGTCTGCACCAATTTATAACAAAAAAAGAACCGTTGCCACGGCAGCTCTGATTGTAATGCGCTCACCATGGAGACCTTGTGCCTGCGCTGCAGGTAACTGAAACCCAACCCAGAACTGAATACACAGAACCCATTATCTCCCTACGCCCAGGTGCACCTTTCAGCCACACTTACTGTTAAAACCGGAGCTGTTCACCACACTAACCATAGAGGTTATGAGCACAGGTCTAGACCTCAGTTTTACATTACATGTATATTACTTGTCTGTATAGGCAATACATACATGTTGCTGCATTGTGGTACCTGGCTGTGCACACCGACACCAACATTAATCAAAACATGTGGGACACAAGCTTTCAACCAACAGTCTCTACAAGATACAGAGAGGGAGAAAAAGAGCAACTGATAGCATTGAGCAAACCCCTTAGCCCCTCCCCCAGCCACCGTCTCTCTGATCAGCACTGCTGAACAAACACAAGAGCTACATGTGTGTGCCGAGTGATGGGGCAAACATATTTGCATTTGATGAATGGCTTTCATTCATCTCATCATATCAAGACCAAGAACCAATCTTTGAGAAATGTCTCTGAAATGGGTCTGAGGTAGAAATCTCACTAAGAAAAGAGAGCTTGTCAGCTGGATGTTGCTCACAAACACAGCCATCGAAAGACAATCGAAACCCCTGAAAGACCCAACAACCAATTTAAACACAATATAAAATGTAAAAAAAAAATGTGCACAATTCATGAGTGTGTATTAATGTTTTTGCCTCCTTGTGATTTATTGCTTCTTTGTTTTCCTCACCTTATAAATCACTTTGAATAAAAGCGTCTCCTAAATGTTTTATGGTCCAATCAAATCCCAATAAATAAAACCAAGCTGCACCCTTTAATTTTTTATTCAAAATATTCAGCGTCACATTATGGAAGTTAAATTGCTGTGTAATTAATTCAGTTTTAACTAAATGGACTATGTCTGCTTTTTTAACAATCTTAATACTGAAACTTTGCATGTCCTGTGTATGACAGCAGAAATATGGAACAAAAAGAAATGTAAAACTCAGGCTTCTCTAACATAGTACTCCAAATTCAGCAGATTAAATGAGCAAACTCTGAAAAAGGGCCCCTCCACATACTCCAGTAATCCTCAGATAAACGCAGGCTTCATGCTACATACGTTTCTGCATGACCTGAGATGTGTAAGTAACTTAAATGAGGCTCATGAATCAGCCTTTTGTTCCAAATCCTGCGGGTCCCTCCTCACAGCTCACATACCACAGGAAATAATCTTTAATGAGAAAATGAGCAGGACTGTTCATGTTGTGGCACTGTAAGGGCCGAGCCCAGCAGTAACTTACAGATTCTAAACTTACAACAGGCATTTCTACAACCAACAGAAACATCATGAACCACAATACGGTTTAAAAATTCAATCGTACGAGTCATTAGAATGGATTAAAGTGAAATGATAACTTTGGGATAAGATAAAGTTGAGAGATTGTGCAATGACACAATCTTACAGAGCCTGTTCTAACAAAACCTTGATTCACTTTGAACCTCTCTTTTGCGATGATGAATCATCTGAAAGGGGTGATAGCACAAGGTGTGGACAAAACAAAAACCAAGTGCATTTTCTTAACACACACAAACAGGAAACAAATCCTTTAGACTTACTGAACCAAGCCAAGCTGTGAATTGTATGACAGTTTACAATAACATTCTTACCTTTGTACCAACTGCAATATCGTGAACAATGCTGCAAACAACACAGAAGGGAAAAAATCAGAGCAGAAAACACAATAAATGAAATGCATTTGAAATTAGAAAAAGAAAAACAGGGAATTAAGTAGCTTATAGCCATTCTGCCCCTCAGCATTTGTTAAACATGGGACATCATAATTTCCTAAAATAGTGACATTAACATTGATGTAATTTGTACTTAGGTGGGGATAATGAGTTTAAGATTTCATTTGGCTCATGACAGTCAGATGTTTATGTCCAATAAGCGAATAACCACAGAAGATTAAAACTAGACTGCAAAATCTAGTTCCTTTCCACAGATCTCCCTTAGAGCAAGAAATATGAGCAGTATTTTGGGTCAGTCAATGATTAAACATTAACCCCCACATCCTGTTCACATGAGCCCACTGTAATTGTAAAGCCAGAATCTCTTCTTTGGTGCAGGTCTTCAAAAAGTCCTAATATCTACAAAGCTTTTATGTTTAAAACAATGAACAGTTGTTCAAAGTTTTGATACATTTTTCCAAGAGGAAAAGCCAGCATGCAAATAGCTGTGAGAGCTCAAACACGGGTCCCCATAGGGCCCAGGGTCAGTTTTTTCACAAGACCTGAGGTGTGGTTAAACTGTCTTAGTTTCTGTGTATCGTATTACATACTGCATGTCCAATGTGTCTTTCTGGTTTATAAAGGTCCATCAAACAGGCTGACTGGACACTCTTAAGAACCCTTTACCGTGATACACTGGTTACCATAGTAACAGCTTGCAGTAAACTAAGACAACAAACTATGGTAACGTGGTCTAGCCATCACTGTGATAGAAAAGAAAATTAAAATTAAACAATTATTCTGCTAACCATAAAACGGCTTTATATTGTTGCAAACTATGGTTATCACGGTACTAAACGTTTTTCAGTGTTTATTTTAAATCAACTATAGAAACGCAAGCTATGTACAGAAAGAAAAGAGAAGGACTAAAGAAAAGATGTATAAATGCACCCATTATTACACTTTCACCACATCTGAGCTGTAAAATTCAAGTGAACTTACTCTAATTCTGCGTAACTTGATCCCATAGGATACAATTCAGTCTCTAGGCGGCTGCACAGGGAAAAAGATGTCAATGCCATCACACAATCTAACTATACTTTATTTTATCTTATTCTCTGGATATAAAAACAACACGTTTACGTGGATATTTTTGATGTTTCTTTCCGCATAGTTTCAAAGAATGATGTTCTTTACTTTCCATGCATTTCTATTCCTATTCTATTGCAAAAAAAAACGACGCCAGGATATTTCGAGGGAATTTCTCTAGTTTGGAAAAGTTGAATCATAAACAACTGCCTAATTTAGAGTGAAACATCTGAAATATGCATCAAACTACAAACAAACAATAGCCAAATATGGCGGAAATATTATATATAATAATAATGCAAAACAAAACAACAAAAACCCGATGCACGGAAAAACTGTGGGCTTGTTTCATCGCAACTGGTGATGAGAGAGATCGCGCTGACTAATCAAACAAAAAATAAACTTTAGTTAATCAACCTGAACTTTAATTCGTGCAGACATTAACGATGCTTATCACAGAACAGTCCGAGTTATCCTTCATTCATAATACCGTATAATGTAGCATCACTCACCCGTCCATTGCACACCGAGGAACAGCAGCTCTGATCTGCAACTTTGTTGCTTGGCTGAGTTTTCTTAACGCGCTACAAAATGGCGATGCGTTGACCAGCGCCTCACCGATGAGCTCTGTGATTGCTCCAACTCAGACAACAACGGGAGCGGGTGACACGAGGAGGGTTGCTATTGGATAAGACGAGTTGCAAGCGAAGGGCGGTTACAGTTGAGGGTGGATAGTATGTGTCGTGCATCCTAGTATTGTAAAGCGTGTTTGGGAAAAAGGAAATAAAAACTTCTGTAAAATTTGCTTACGCCCCTTAATCCATTATTAGGCATGTTTTTTTCAATCAGTATTTTGTCTAATTATTTTAATATCCTGTCAGTTAATTTATAAGTTCATGTAATTTTTGATCCTACTTTCTGTTTTAACATATAGTGGTAGATCGAGCACGCTTGCATATTCTAGTCTAACACAGTCTGTATGTTTGGAAACAACACAACAGCAGATTGAAAGCTAATATGGCTGTTCACACAAACTTATGAATATTTCAGGTAGCAAGGCTGGCAGACATCCATTATGATTAGTGACTTGATAACTGCCTTTCCACATCGTGTAAAACGTGCAATATATCCTGTTTAATGTAAATGAAGGAGAATTGCGGCATCATAGATTGCCGGCCTATGTAAGACAGACACAGTTTTCAGATCAGATCCCTGTTTAGCTGAATTGCTGTCAGTTAGATTTAAGTCTCGCTGGCGTCAAAGCCTGAATGATCTCGTTGATGTTCGACAGTCTCTGGTGTGAGAATCTTGTGGCCACATGGCTGAAGAGATTCTGCTATTTTACTTTAAACCTGATACAAATAATTTTTTAGTTTGGTGAAACATTTCATATTCAAAGAGAATGAAAAAAGCCTGCATTCATTTAAGGCCTACGTGTAATTTAAACAATAATTTGTGTTCTTTATTGTTTTTCTTCTATAGAAATCTTAATTCTAAAATACAATTTCTGAAACTTATCTAACACAATTTTAATACTAAAAAGAGTTTAACAGGCCTAAAATGCCTGGTCCAGATGAACTATAGGAAAGCTTAGGATTTCAGTATCATCATCAATAATTATCTGTTTGTCCTGGACCATGGGAGACAGATCTGCCTGGCTAAATAATAGATAAGGGCTGCAAAAGAAACTGAGGCTCATTGTCTCAAAGGTAGTCAACTAAACTATCACCTGATTCGACCAGGTAAATAATAGACCACAATCAGTCAGGCTTTAACTGCAGAGATACAGCTGTCAGTGTGAATAATAATACTAACAATATGTATAAAGTGTTTATTTGTTATACACAAAGTGGATCGTGTTTCCAAAATGTGTGTGTTTTTGTTTTTTATTTATTAGTAGACTAAGGATCCTAAAAGTAAAATAGGATACATTTGTTAGCTTCTAAGTATATACCTCTAGGTTTGTGGTTGACACTTGTCTGTGTTGTTTATCCAGGTAAATTTAAACAGAAGACGCCTTTGTGAACCCTTGGGCTGTTTTAGATAAGGTGACACCAGGTGGACGCGTTTGGACATTACAGACAAATTCTGAATGAGAATTTGTAATTCACAGATTATCACGTAGAATCTAGTTCCTAAATCTAAACTGCCACAAATATTAGTCAACTAAAGTACAGACTGACCAGCCAACAATTCAAATGATTATTTATTTATTTCAAGAATAATGTATTGTAACAATGGTCACTATATGCAAGGTACCTCTCCAACATTAAAACTACATGGATGTTGTTTTGTTTTCTCTCTTACTTTAATTTGAAACCTTATGTTTCCCAAATCTTATAATGCCAAGATCGTATGAATATCCAACAAATGCTTCTACTGAAAAACAGACATATTCAATTAATGCAGAAAAGCTAAACAGTATGAATTTCTGTATGATGCTTACATTACTTCTAAACTAGTACTAGCTACTAGCTACCTCTTTGTACACAGATACAATCCACAAAGCTCTACACGTTTACTTTATGTGTTTTGTCTACTAACTTTAGAGAATTAATTATTATATTAATTAATGTAATCATTTAGGAAATCATAAGATGTTTTGTGAATATACAATCCAAATCAGGTTATTATGAATGAAAACACAGACATGTTCTTACATTGATGCTTATCATCTTAAGCTTCGTCCCCTTAGATAACTGCAAAAAAACATAACAAAACACTGTGTAAATACTCCACAGTTTTGCTGAGAAAGACGTTTGCTGGTGGTCTGTTGAAGAGATGATATACTTACAGAATTGGGGCGACACTAATGTAGCTAATGCCACAAGAGAGGAGGAAGCAAAATCCATCAAACCAACCAAGAGTCAATGGGTAGATGGAGGTGAAGAGGACATTGGACAGAAGATCAGTCACAGCCAGACACAACTGAAGCAGCCCAAAAACTCGTCCTGAGACACAGAAGACTCGTTTTTAATAAAAACAGCATATTAGGCTGCTTAACTAAGATGTTCAACAATACTAATTTGGTCAACCTGCTTTATCAGGAAGACCATAATGGTCCACAGTTTGATTGACAACAACATGGTTATACTAATCCAACAATTAGACCAGCACCAAACAGGTGTTAAATGGCATGAACCAGCTTATTGCAGGTCTAAACTGGTATTATGAAGAGTTTCATTAGCTTCAAAAGATAATTCATGCATTGTGCATGCACTCATTGGACATTGCATGCTTTTAATACAACTTTAGCACATTTTACATTTTAGTTGTGAAATTACCGTATTGCTGGGGATGTAGATTCTTGGACAGCATTGCACGCAGTGTTGGCATGGGAACACAGGCAAACATCATGATTCCTCTGGCTGAAATGACACATCTGAACATGCTAGCAACATGCTAATAAGTGTGTTAAAAGTCACTTTTTATCTTTCATTTTGAGAAGGTGGTGTAAACAATTTTGTTTACACCACCTATCCTAGACTTGACCACTGATTTTGACCACCCTGCCTTTATTCAACCTCACACTCTCCTCAAATCAAATCCCAGACTTCAGCATATCCTAACATGCAAAGTGTTTGACAAACAGAGAGCACTTGTGATCAGTTAGATTTTCTGATTGGCTACAAACGCACAGACCAGCCCCTTGACTTTTATTTTCTGTTTAAAGAGCCCAGGGCTGTCAAAGAGAAAAGTGTGATGTATCAGCACACCTATTTTAGTGACATCTGCTGGTTGAAACATTTTATGCAAGACATTCAAAAAATTATTAAGTGCAGCTTTTAAGACCTCAAATGAACATATTATTCTGCTAGACCATTGTAAATCTATTCAGACCATTGCATTATACATATTACATTTCCATTTATTATTATATTTTATTTAATGATACATTTTCAGATGGACTTACCCAAGAAGTAGACCCAACTTTCAACGGCAAATGCCATGATAGCCATCCCGGTGCAATTGGACACAACGCCCAAAAGAGTGAGAGCTGTGTCCCCCAACACATTAAACAGAATCAGGACCCCCAGAAAGCTGCTGAGGTACATGGCGCTGGTGGAGGCGCTGCCATATCCCGCCCACACAGAGTCCCAGCTCAGAGGAGGTTTCAGCACATACAGCTGGAGTACGTTCTCTGCCCCAGTCATGCCTACTATAAAAACCATCATGGCAACCATCAGCATACCTACAAAGATTTTGTCCATCCTGTTCACACTATCAGATTCCGGCAACAATGGCTCATTCTCAGGTACAGAACATTTCAAATCAGTGAGGAGAAACACAGTGTACAGAAGTGCCATCACGCTGACCAGAATAGCTGTTGTGAGGAGAACTGATGGTCCTATCTGGTAGAGATATCCAGACAAGAGACCTCCAACGACCCCTGCGATTCCAAAACAGAAGTCCACGATGTTCAGTTTAAGAGTGCGTTTGCCTTGCTCTGAGCTCAGGGAAGCCATGGCCGCCACCCCAGCCCAGAACATCGGCCCACCTCCACTCAGACCATGCAACAAAGAACCCACGTACAGGAACTCCACAGGAACATCACTGTAAGTGAAGATGAGAAGCATGGACATGCCCAAAACAGAACCCATCTGAGAGGCAACCAGAAAGACTTTAGGTCCATGATGGTCAGCAATACGACTCAGGGGGATGATGGACAACATGGCTGCCAGGGAGGACACTACACTCTGAATAAGAAGAAAGTGTGATGATAAGGCCTGTGCCCGATCGCTGTCTCCAGCTGTTGTCTTCAGCGAGTGGTTGTATACAGTCTGTGTGAGAGCCATCTCAAAGAAGGAGGTCCCAAGTTTATTGATGACAACAACTGGCTCCACTAAATTTAAAATGGTTCCCATTTGATTGGCAGAAATGGAGCTTATGTCTTGATAATGTAATTGTTAAAGCCTTTAAAACAAATAATAAATATTTAAACAAATAATACTAATGTATTATTATTGTTGTTGTTTTAACTATAGATAGTTTACTGTAGATAGGTTCAATCATATACCAATATGTAAAGAAACTGATAAGCACAACCACACCCTGTGAAACTCACTGAAGAAAAATCTAACCCTGGTCACCACAGAAACAAAGGAAGAAAACAACGAAGACTAAATTATGCTCTTCTCATCAATACAAGTTAAACTATCCTGTCTTCACAGAAGAGCAATCTTAAAATTAATCCAACCTCTAGATACAGTTATAGTTAGTAAATGTAATATCTTACTATTTATACACACAATATAATATGTATTCATACATACATAATATATAGACTAATATAAATAGAAATTTATAAAAATATGGAAAGAATTCCACTACACATACCCAACTGGATTATATCCACAGGAAAGGTAAATAAAAAGTGTGGAAAGCCCCGCTTGGCATTGCTCTAAATTTGAAACAGGATACAAGCTTTGCGATTAAAGCGAAAATGATGTTTAACACAAAAACTTGTCGCTGCTTGTAAAAGCTGACATATTTATCATGAGATAGGTGATGAGAATTTTTCATAAACTTAACATTTCAAATTCACCTTTTAAAGTGTTTTCAATCTGTACTGATCTTGTGCAGATTTCATATATTTATTAATATATGTTATTAAACAAATGTTTTCGTGTAAAAAGCAAATAAATGAATGACATGACAAGCTTTTATAATGTATTCAGAACAAGCATAATGTATTAATACGGTTGATTCTCTAGAGGGCGCTGTTGTGTCATGACAATGCAAACGCTACATTTCAAAGAACAGCTGTGAACACAGAACATCACAATAACATTAAGTATTCATTCATCAGAAATATTGCACGTGTTATCATTAGAATGACTATGGCCCGTGCCAAGTGAGTAAAGACCGAGGTAAGTAAGATTTTAGTGGGTTTACAAGGTTTCAGTGGAATGAGACAATTAGCTTGTGTTGATAAATTGATATTCAAGCAAAACATTTGTATTGCACATAGTCTTAGTCGCTCCTAAAAAGATATGATGGTTAAATAGTAATAATCAATCATTGTCACATATTACTAGGCTAAAGCTTAAATCCTAACGCTACAACCTTATAAAAAGCAAGTTTTAATAAAATAAGCTATTCATTTCCACAATCAATAATAAACTAAAATCAAGCGTGCCATTGTAAGATCTTCCAATTAACCACAACAGATAAGTTATTTAAAATTCCTGATTTCTCATCATGAAAAATGTTCTTAGCATTAATTTAAAAGATGAAGTAGATTGTTATATATTAGTTAGATGAACAGGCTTGTGTGTTGTGAGTTCCTTTCCAGGTCCAGACTTTCAGTTTATTCCTGATTTATAAACCTGGCTGACCTGGGCTTGGTTTGAAGATCAGTAACCTTATTTACATATTGATGTTTTACTGTATGACATGTTGTTGTATGTGTAAAGGTATCTTAAATGTTAGTACTGGGAGGCTATAGACTATCAGAGCTTCTCTACAGAAGCTAATTCACCCTAAGCAGGTATGTTCTCCACACCTACACCTACTTCCACCACTCCAGTCATCTGAGAACAACCATCTTAATGCGAGTGACATGGAAACAATGTTCATGTAGGGTGGCATTAGAGAGCAATGTGCCTGTAAGTGCTTTATGGAGTTTAAAGCAGCTCCAAAATGTTTTTTTCATGTGGATCTTCTCATCTTGGTGCTGACGCATTAGGCCTCCTGGTTGGCGTACATGCCGGCCTCCCACTGCAGGGCTCGTTGGTTTTTATGCCTGGTTACGCGGGTGGCTTCTACGACCTGCAGAGAAACCACAGTTACACAGCTGGATCAAACTGGATCTATTTTAAAATCCAGTACACTAGCGTGCTAGACATAAATAAATTCAATATCTCACCTGGTTATTAATGTCATCAACGGGTTGTATCCCAGCATACTGTGAGACAATAAGGTTACGATGAAAAATCAATTCTTGTGCCCATACCTCACTTTATACTGATAACATTATGGCATAAATCTTGGAATAATCTTCTAAGATTATTATTATCTAAGAAAACGCTGATGCTTAAAGACAGAAGACATTAAACAATTCATCCATGATCATCCCATTACAATGTAGGAAAGACATTTTCACACTGTCCCAACAAACACTGACTACGACTATTCCAGTATTTCTTGGTGTTTGTTGGGACAGTGTGAAAAGGTTTTTCCAACATTGTAACAGGATGATCATGCATGAAATGTTTCTTCTGTGTGAACAAAATCCAACTGTTAAATGTTTAAAATGCTGCCAGTTGTTGGTGCAGTGTGAACTAGAAAAAAACAGAGGTTAAAATTTAAATAAATTAGGTTTGATCTCACTCACAGCGCTTTCTTCCAGCTTCAGTTTGACCCGTCTGTCCTCAAAATCTTTCAGCAGTGTCTCAGTCAGGCCTTTCTGAGAAAGAGGCGAGGACACCTCAGTATGTGGGCTCAAGGGCTGCATAGGAGTTACCCGTGAAATGGTAGGGGACATGGGGTTCATGTTGCCCCATGGTTGGGGTGTCATTATGGACACAGAGGGCAATCTGGGACTTTGCCATGGTGTGGACATCTGTGGACCTTTATCTGAAAAAATAAATAGAAAAAAATACAAGCTCACCCTACTTCAGTGAGTCAGAAGCAAAGTTTTCTCAAACGTCATGCAGTTATGAAATTGGAGTACTATTTTGGATCACTAGCAACAATTAGATTGGAAAACAACACATGACATACATGTATTTGATTATCCTAGAAGAGACCTTTCATAGTAAATGTGCATGTACATCTATAAAGTAAATGATTAATAATTCTTCAGTGAAGCTGAGTGTCATGCCACGACTAAAGTTCAGAAACTAGATATGTTGGCGACTTCTCATTCCTTGGTGCTGCTGACATCCATAAACATTTAGCACAAAAGTTAATCAGTTATCTATGAACACTAGACAGCTGAATGAAATGCATTTGCCTAAGTCATTATACAGAATAATGTCCAGCTTACAGGTACAATTAGAAGGACACTATTGCATGTATGTGTCCCCTGTCTTGTTTAGACCAATGATGTTTGAGTTTAATTAGACTGAACTTTTACCTGTCACAGATAACCAGGAGAGAGAGGAAGTGTCCACACTCCAGGAATAGAGATAACTATCATCTGTCTTCTGTTTTTCTGGAAGTACTGAATCCACTTCTGTCAGGTTTTTCTGTGGAGTTTGTGGTGAGAAGACAGTGTCCTTACTACTGCTTAGTGGGTTCCTATGTTCAGTAGGAGTTAAGGTTACATTCTTAGGTGCAGAGTTGTCCAAGCTTCTGTTTGTTGAAAAGGACTGGCTCCTGGATTCTCTCAGCTCCTGTAGCTCCAGTTCTCGCTTGAGGTCTTGCTCAATTTCTTGACGTATGCTGTCTGGTGCGTTCTGCATTTGGGGGCTCCAGCTGGAGCACTCAAGGTGAGTTCTCCTTGTAGGAGCATACTGACTGGTTTTTGTGGGTTCTAGTGGGGATGGAACATTCAGAGAGGAATATCTGTTTCTTCCTAACATGCTGGTGCCATTTTCAGCAACCCAGAATGGCTCTTTTTTTGTTTTGAGAGGACTGGTTTGGACCTCAGAAATATTTTCTTTATAAACTCTTACTTTAGATTGTATATTTTCTTTAGGATATGCTGTAATATGGACTTTTGCATCTTGGTTCCCAAATGTTCTGCTGTCATTGTACTTTCTCTGAAGCATAGACTCATCTGGATGTCGATGGGGGCAGCAAGGAGAAAGAGCTGCCTCTGTGTCAGAGAGGTCACCTTTCTCTTTATGTACAGGCTCCTCTGCTGTGTCTTTTACAGAAGCAGCTCTTTTCTGTAGATCATTTGTGGGACATTCTCTGGGATTTGTCCTCAAAGATGTGATTGATTCTTCATCTGGTTGTGACCCAGATGCTTTCCTTTTCTCTTGGACTTCACCGTGATGCTCTTGGTTATGAAGGTACGAAACCCTGTTTTGGCTCTGTCGACATTTCTCTAGTTCAAGCTCTCTCTGAATAAGAAAACTTACCCTGTTTGTATCTCTGGCTTTAGGAGGCTTCATATGTGGAGACAAATTAGTCAGAATTGACTTGGTCCTGATTTCTACCATCTCTGAATTGTCTGTGCGCAAAATTCCTCTTGATCGTCGTAGGTTCTCTTCCCGTTCTTGAGCAATTCTGATTTCCCTTTCAATAGGAGTTTCTTCTGCATTATGTCTTGACAAGTTACTTCCCGTCTCTGTAATGGAAGGATCATTTGAAACGCTTCCATCACTAGCATAACCTCCACTTCGGTCACCAACCCCAGAGTCAACATCATCTATGGCACCATCCTGAACTCCATCCTCTGGATTCTCAGTCAAAGTTACAGTCTTCCTTTTTGCCTCTTGTTGTGTTCTTAGTATGATTCGATTCTCTCTATGGCTGTTCTCCTGGCTTACTTGCTTTGAAGGAAAGATGCTGGCCATTGAGGATAGAGTCCTTTCTCTCAGTTTGGGGGAGTAAGGAGGCTGCTGGGGACTCTGTAGGAATGGATTCTGCTTTGACTGTTCCATCATTAAAAACTGCTTGCGTGCAGCATTAAAGTCAATTTGTTCATAATGTATAGTCCCAGGCTCAGCCATGGCCTGTTCAGCCTTTGAACTTACAGAGGTGTAACGCAGACTAAACCCATCCAGCAGTCTTTGAGGAGTGCTACTAAGGTCCAGATTTTCCAAGGCACTCCACTGTTCTTTAAGGACAGGGTTTTTCTTGGGTGCCTGGTTCCGGATGATCTCTGTTCGATCTGGACTGTCCTCTGCTTCCTGTACTTTGTTGGCATCCTCAACCTGGTAACGTTCATCATCATTAGTTTCTTCAAACAATCTTCCAGGCCTCTTTTCCTCCACATATGTCTGAAGCCTAAAGGTGCTCTTGTCCTTTAAAGTGTTTAGTTTAGCCTGTCTCACAGGAGAAACCATGTAGGCCTCATTCATCTCTGCTTCTGGACTGGCTGGGTCCTCTACGAAGGAATAGAACCCAACATGCGAGCCTGTGCTGCTTGGGGTTCCAGGGCTGCTGGTATTGCTACGTCTCCAGTCTTCACTGTCACTTCCATCTTCAGACACAGCCACCTGGTGAGCCTGAACCACCACATCTAATGTGTTCTCATCATGGTATGATACCATCACAGTGGGCTGCATGCCTGTTATTGATACACTGTCAAAGCTGAACCTGAGAGAGTCATTGTCCTGACTGCTGCTCCATGGGTCTGGTGACTTTGGTTGGCCAGTCTGGCTCAATATAGAACGCAGATCTGACTGCTCTAACCTAGGGGAGAGGGGCTTTATCACCCAGCGCTTTGGTGTGCTGGTCATGGGGACTCCGGATGGTGGAAGGTTCTGAGCAGGTTTTAGGAATGGAGGTCTCAGAGAATGATGGGAGTGGATCACGGTCTGCTCCTCTCCTGAGGGATGTCTGCATGCATCACATGGGCTGTCTTTCACAACTGATAACTGCCTCTGGGTAACAAAAAGTAAAGAAAACATATTAATTAATTGCAGTGTATCAGCTGAGCTTGAAAGTTATGTCATGAGTGGAGATCGCATGTAAAATTAATGTGTAGCATTTGTCAAATTAAAAGTATTTTTAAGAAATTAAATGGTGTCATATAGCATATAACATATAACACATAACATATAAGTCTTATATAACATATAACAGTAGAAAAATTACCACAGTTCTTGCAGAACACTCATAGTTTCACATATACATAAAATACATGAACACTTCGTATTCTCAAGTCTTATTCTCAAGATTATTTTATAATGTCAAATTTTTTTGTTTATTACAGAATAAATAATATTTCGATTAAATTGAGCTTTAATTACTTTATCATAAAATTACATTTATATTTGCATTTACATACGTTTAAAGACCTACCACTTACCTGCTAACTGAAATAAAACAGTCACGTTATATAAAAAACACTTTCACTGAATACTGCATCAAAACAATAGATAAGACCATCTACCCGTTCAAACAGTCTTACGTAGTTTAGCTCACAGACTGACTGTCAGTGGGTGCCCATGTGTGACATGGTGAACTGTGAACCACTGATAAACTCACAACACGCCAGTTTCCTGGAAACCACTGCTCTCCTTTTGCTGATTGGCTCAGGCTGTTGGAGGGGTGTCCCCAAATAGCTTTACTGAATTATGACCATTAAAAACAAATAGTCACAGAAACCGTATCACAGGGGTCATCTAGTGTGAACTGGAATTTACAATAATACTAGATCTTGATCCTAATATCAGAATAGTAGTGTTTAGAAAAAGGTTTAAAACTAATTAACAAATAACAAAATGTATAAAATACTTCGTTCTCCTTATGTTTATCACTTACATTCTTTTTGGCAGATAGGACGGAGGCATTTTATTATTCTATCAACAAATAAAATTCAGAACCAGTCTGAGCAACCTTAAGCCTGCAGTGACAATAAAAGTGTATACACTGCATACATCTCTGTTATAAATAATAATTCTATAATAATTCTTTTTACTATTAAACACCAGAAAACATAAGCAGAAATACTGTATATTGTACTTATACTTCAAAATACCCAAACATCAGTTCTAACTTACACTCGGTCCAAACCTCAAGTCTAATACGTCACTTATTCAACAGAGTCTGGCAGAGAATATACCATGTCTCTATCACAAATAATCTCTGAAGTTTATTGGTAAAACCACACATAAATATTTCTAAAGTAACAGATAATTTCAGCTATTTATTCCACGTAACAGAGACAGTGAAAATGACCAAACACTCACCGTCAGACATCGATACTGAAGCGAGAGACTGTCACACGCATCTGAAGCGTCTCTGGTTTTTTAGTGCACTAACTTGACAAAGTTCAGTTATTATTACGTATGCATGCGTGGACACACCCCATAACCAGACTGAAGGAGTGCAAATAACAGATGAAAAAAAGACTACTGAGGTTTTAAAAAATGCTACTAAGGCTTAGATATACATGTTGTACACACACATAACATATAATTAAAAGATCTCTCATCTTTAATGAAAAGACTCATAAACGCATTAGATGTTAGTAGTTTTTGTAATATGTTTTGACTTACTATAGCTAATGCTATAGTACATTTAATTTCTTCACAACTTGCTGTGATTGGTCTGTAATGGTCTCTTTAAAAAAAAGAGACCATTAATAAAGAAAATGTCCCTTTAAGAAGCATGTTTAGAGAAGAGGGTGCGATATGCTGGATAATTTCTGTCCGATCTGCCTTTTCTTCCTTTTGGAGTTCAATAGTTTAAATTGTGTACAGTAACCTGTGTCCTGCTGATTATATATGCCACACAAGAGGTTACAGGTGGCAAATATTCATTTTGTTTGGCATGAATATATAAATACAGGTACAATATAGCAGTACTCTAAATCACCTCTACCCTTAATCAACACATATCCATGCTGTCCAAAACATTCACTGAAGTGAGAACAACATCAACAGTGCAGTTCAAATTAAAGTTTAAACTTCAAATGTGTGTTTACATGAGCTGTGCAATGAGTTGATGAAAGTCAACAGAATAAACAGAAGTACAGAGCATGACACCAGTTCATCACATTCCTGAGTTTACAGCTAAACCTCAGCAAGCTGTTTTAAGATCATCCACAGTAACTGTTTAACTGATTATGTTGATAACTGAGAGTCCTTCCACCTTCATGCACAAACGTTTTGGGGATTCTAAAGAAACCAGTCCTGACATCTAGTGGACACAAACAAAGGGCCTTTAACAGAGACTGCAGTAGTGGTACAATTTCAGTTTACTGTGCAAGGGGACTGGAGACAACCAAACAACCAGAACCTGGCAACCAAAAAGTTCAGTATCAGGTATCATCTCGACTCACTGACACTGTAGACTTGTAGATTCTGTTGAATTTGAATTCTTAACAAGAATATATCAATATATATGCACTTCTTATAAATGGGTTTGTTGTTTAATCTTTCAACAATAGGATGTGCCAAGAATGTACTTGATATGAAAGTGAAACTTACTTTAAAACCACGATCCAGGCTGTTACACATGACCTGCCAGGGAGGAGTGTACCTGAACATGGCTGTCCTTTGTGTCTGATCAGGCTTTTGCTGCAAGAGTTTTACAGGAAGACACTGGCATGCAATTAACTCAATCCTGGTGAGTCCTGTTTGGAATAATGACGTTTTAATGAGAAAGTTAGAGAGGATTAAGATAACCTTCATGCATCATAACACAGAACATCACCACATGAAAATCAACAAACCAATGGTTTAATTAGGTAACTAAATATCAGTACAATGGAAGCACTTAATGTGATATTTCTTAAACACAGTACTAATATACTATAGTATATTTAGACTTACCTCATTTTCTGGAGGCCCACTGAAGGTGAATCTGTCTAACACTGCGCCCAGTTCATACCAGCCGCTGCAGGTGTCAGCCTGATTCAGACAGTATCAACCAGACCTGACACCACCACCCATACAACTTTTGTTGTGAGCTCAATTGCTCTGACAAAGCCCCACCTCCAATTTGTCTTTATGTTTGTGCTGTTTACAGTTCGTTGCCAGAACATGTGGCTAATGGCCAATGTTCCAGCCTAGGTGTCAATGCATGCATGCCTGTGTAGGTGTGCGTGTCTGCGAGTGTGCTGAGGGCAGGGATATCAGCCTGGAATGCTGCTACCATCAGCATCCCCAGGACAAAAGCTGAGAATACCCCTTTACTATCCCATAATGCTCCTCATAGTTGCTCTGTAGCCGGGTCATTTAGTCATTGACAATGGCAGTGACGATACCACAGCTGCTCTCAGATTAGTTTTGTTATTGCCATCAGTGGTGTTCCTCAGGTCTTTGTACTAGGCCCATAGCCATTTTGTATTACCTTTGTAAAAGAATTTGCACAAAGAGGCTAAGGAGCACACAGTACATTCCTGTTTTAAAGAAGACAAGACAGAAGCAGTGGTTTCTGTAAAGCACATCACATTTTAATGTCTCGTTCCAACTCTTTCTACATCTTTGTCAGGTTGGTAAAAAAGCAGACCTTCACAACACACACAGACAACAGTGGCAGTAATAGCACACACACATCAGGAAAACCAATGGAAAATTGAGACAGGTAGAAATGGACCCCATCTGGCCTGCCAATTATCAGCCTCAGTGCTCATTAGAACCAGGTTAGATGTTCCTACATTTCAATCTGCTCTATTACACCTTTAAACTAAGCAGCTTCTCACAGGGTTAATGCACAAGGTTCAAGCAGAGGGACATTACAATTATGGAAATGGAAATGAACATGTAGATATGTGATTTTTGTATCTATAAAAGCATGCATCTATACAAAAGAGATAAGCCAGACCTGTGGCCAGACAACAAGGCATTCAGGGGTGGGAAAAACATCAGAACTGGAATGTTAGTACTGAAAGACAATAGGATGTGTGGCAAAAGTGTGAGGCAACCATGAAACTCACAGTGACGCAATGACATCGGGCATTAATGGAAGTGGCCTCGAAGAACTGTTCTGGAGTCAGTGCTTAGTTATATTTAAGCACTACATTATTTAAAATTCCCTAAAATAACTTCAGCTATCATAACTATCAACTATCATCTGACATCTCTAAATTATACTCATGAACAAATAAGGTACAAAAAAACATTAATTAACGCACCCCAATGTTGTGTATTTAATGTTATGTGCATTTCCACCTGTTACATAAAACATGAAGGCAAAAAAACAGAAGTTTAATAAGGATAATAATGACCATAACACATTCAATCGCTCATCTCTTCTATAAGAACACAGGCTGCCAAAATAATCTACCAAAAGCAGGAAAATACTGAAAGATTTGGCATTGTAGCTACTTTAAGGGCATCCAAAACTTTTTGAACATTTCCCAGCAAAAACATCTTGAAAGGGGAAAAGTTTAAAATTTAATACTTTGCATAAAAACCTCTTAAACTCTTCCTGTATCCCACCACGCTTCCTGCAATTTCCTTAATGCCTAAACAGCTGTGGAAGGGCGGATATTGTCTTTCCTGTCTTTCCATTCTGTTGTGGTTGCTGTGCAGGAAGTAAAACAGCTTTTGTTTTTCGGACACTAGGTGACACGCATGAGAGCTCTTGCATAGGATTGGCTGCAGCAGTTTGATGATGTCACTTGTTAGGAATGAGCTGTCATTCACCTGCCTGGCTGGTGGCAATGTCATGCAATCTACAAATCCCAGCCTGGACACAGTATATACCTCTAAACATCAGGTCAAATGCAGTGTTGGATGAAGCTGTCCAGATATAAAGATCAGACATTTCAGATGGAATTATGAGAGGACTGAAATGATCTAATTCCAAGTAAATATACAGTTTCAAAGTAACTGGGAAACAACTCATTCTCATATCTACTTTCAACAAAGAGCACTTTAGGTGGGACTAATCTACGATAAGCGTTTTAGTCATATACACACAAGTACGAATACAAACACACGCGCAAGCTCTTTTCTGGGCCAGTTTGATTGAGAACCACCATCTATCAGCAAAACAGCAAAGCATATCCTCAGCTCACCTGTCCTACATTTCAATATGAAAGAGCTCAATCTACTGGACTCACGGCAAAACAGAGATAAGGAACATAGATTATCTTTTCAAGATGGGAAAAGCAGAGTGTTTTGTGACTCTGTGTGTGTGTGTGTGCTTGTGTTGAGTGTTTCAGTGTGTGTGTAAAGGGAATATAGTAAAAAACAGTTGCGGTATGTTTTAGATTTGAGTTTATAGACATAGTTTGTGCCATGCTGATGACTGCCACAGAAAATAATTTTGATAAATAACTCAATTTGTAAAAACAAAACCAATGTGATGATTATAATTATTCACTAAAAATAAAAGTCTATGGGGCAAGGCATTGCATAATAAATATTACAGATGTATAGCCACAGGACTATAAAGTTTAAATAATCTTTTATCCATATGACCAGAGGACTCTGAGGTCAAAGTATTTTGAAAATAGGCTGACAATATCCTAAACATTGTTTACAAAAAAAATAAATGTTTACATTTTTTGCCTGGACTCCTTAGTCTCTAGAATATTACTTTTGTTTTTTAAAAAGTTATGAACAGATCAAAATGATTTTCTGTGGTAATTGAGAGCAGCACACAGGCTTTGCGGATAGAGCGTAACTTGTATTTAACACAAAACATTTCTTGCATGACGATTCTGTTATTTCTATGCAAATGCGAAGTGTGTTCTGTAAATGCCATTAGTTTCATTCCTCGCTCAGAAAAGCCAGTACAAATGAATAATAACTGAAATGTTTCTCACAGCTTTATCAGTATTAAATGCAGCACAATGCAAACTGTTGAGATCAAGCTTTTCCTGCAGTGTTTTCAAGTGAAAATACTTTGGAGAACACGCAACACCATGCGTTGCAAAAATTCTGTTTTTTAACAAGGGAACTTAGAATAAAATAAATCGTTTTTCAAAAATAAATGACTCAGATATATTATATAGTTATACAGAGATATGGAAAGTCTAAAAACTCATTCTGTCTAAAGTTAATGCTGAATAAAAGGGCTTGTTGGACATTGATCAGGTCAGTTCATTTAAAGGGTGCGGAGATAAGGTCTTTCATCTTCTGACTTCTCTCAGAGGAACGTGGCTACAAGTGCTGCTAATGTGACATGATTCATACCGGAAAAAATAAAACCAGAAAAAAATAATAAAACATGAATTTAAAATGAGGTTAGAAAGCATCAAGTGGAAAAAAGTAATAGAAAATATAAAACAGGTACAAGTCAATTAAGGAAACAACAGCTTTCTATTAAAAGATACTGAGTTTCATCTTCTTTGCCTTGCTGTTGTTGTCTTTGTATGCTTCATGTCATCAGTAAAGTTCATGTTTGGGAGGGTGTGTTGGGGCTCACATGATGGTGCAGCACTTGCAGGGTTGTTTCTCCTTGCTTTTGACCTCAGCAGCGCCCCCCTCTGGCTGCGCTGGCTCGCTGGATCCCTCAGGGTCTTCAGCTTTTGGTGGATCTGCTGAACTGCCATTAGGAGGCGCCTGTTCCTGCTTTGTGTCAGTGGCGGTAGTCTTGGCATCTCCATCCTCGATGACCACCACCTCTGCCTTCACAGTTGTGCTCTCCATCCCCAGAACCTTCTTTGTTTCTTCCTCGTCCTCCACGCTCTGGTAACCCATGAATACCATGGTAACCGGATTCTCTGCACTGGCCCCGCCCACTTCTGTCTGAGGGGCTGCAGGTTTGGCTTCTACACCAGTGATCTCCTTTATAGGGGCAGAGACAGCCGCAGCTGGGACTGCATCTTTCTTCACCTTTTCTGTTTCTTCAGCTTTCCCTCTTTCCAGCCTTGGTGTGGTCTTGCTGCTCTCGCTCATGGTCACCTCATCAGCTTTGTGAAGGAGCTCGTCCACTTCTGAAGAGCTAAGCTGGTGAGCTCCATTGGTTATAGGCCCATCCGCAGTACGGACCTCATGCACCACTACAGAGAGAAGAAAAGACAAAGTCAGGAAAGAGTCACTCAAAGGGTTAAAACCTACTCTGAACATGTACCTGAATGCAAACGCTTCAAGCTACTCAAGCTCGACTTTACACGTGTTGAGTTCTGAAATACATGAGGACAGTAGCATGTAGGCTTTGCATAATTCACTGTTGTGGCAAGGGTGCTATACTTGACATAACCGTAAAAAATGTCCTTTTCTATTGTCCGTTTTAAATTTGGGGTCATGGGAGGGTATTGCTGAGCAAGTTAGCAAGAAGCTGACATGTTTACAGTTAGCATTTGAAGAAAAGTTTATCGCCCCCTTGAGGCATGATACTGCCACAGCAACTCAAAAGTTCACATTAAAGCTGCAAAGAATGAACAAAAATCTGTTATTGAGCAAATACATGACAGATCAGTGTTTAACACAATCTCCTTAGCTGACGCTGATTCGCAACGATAACTTTATATAAATAATTCAAAGTTTGAGATGTTGGGTCTGACTTTGCGAGAAACGTCTATCTTTAAATAGAAAGATGATGATTTGGCTACTATATCGCATGTCTGGGTACTGTAGATGGTGCAGTTATTTAGAATTAACTTGTTATCGACATTAAGAAAATAACTCTGCAAGTACCCTACAATTTAGTTTCAAACATGGATGGTGGGTATAGAGGCAAAAGTTACAGATTGCAGCTTTAACTACAGATAAGACTGAACACTAGCAAAGCTTTGGGAAATCGTTTCCAACTGTGCATTTGCATAAAATATGCTAAACATTTTTAACACCTAGCCTGACTGCCCATCATCTCAAGTTTGGGAAAAATGCTGAGCCAAACTGACTAAATGATTTCAACATCACATTTCAGTTTATAATAAACACAACTAAACTTATATAATACCTATTAATATCACAAAACAGCCTTATAATGTTCTGAACCTGAACAAAAATATAGTGTTGAGACAAACTCAATATGCTAAATATCTGGCAAACACTGTCACAAATTTGCCACATATCAACTGAAAGTCCTAAATAAACAATTTTTGAAGGTGAAGGGTTTACAACGCTGAATTAAGGAAATTAGGGAAAACAATAATGGCTTTTAAAATTCTAACATTTGTAGCCATTGACAAAAGCTTGGAGCTCAGATAGTGACTGCTATTAGCCTTGAGGGTTGTGTGCACTTTACTTGCTAAAAGTGGTCACTCGACAGATCAGGGATCAAACACTGGGAAAGTGTGGCAAGTTGAGCAAATAGAGCAGCAAGCAAGCAAAGTGCCTTACTGGTGTTAGCATTAGCAGCATTAGCATTACAAACAGAGTGCAAGTGGCAAGTGTTTGGAGACTGTATGTCTTAATATGTTTTATTATTAAGTATATGTTTTAAACAACTGTACAGTTTTATGGTGTGAAAACATTTAAAGTAAAAAAATGTGCAGGGCTAGAGGCTCAGTCATGATAGCTTGGTGACCACATGACACAAACTAGCAGCCAGATGAGTTGCAGGGTGATCGTAAGTCATTTTAAATTGAGTTGTAAGTGTTGAGTTTAAAGTATTGCAGACTGTCCAAATGATTGTTTGATACGAGATATGAACTCTCATTCTTTTCCAGTTAATCAGGAGTCACTGAGAATCTGTTTCAGCTAACCCTGCATCTAAAGCCATGCTTCGATAAATTTTTCTTTACGAGAAGTGAACAACATTTCAACACTTCATTTGTGTTACTTTTAATAGGTTAGATTCCTGTTTCAACACTTAAAGTAAATATAACGTTTCGTTACCTTCTCTAAAAATCTCACCTTCCACTACAGCTCTTTAATCTCATTTACATATAATAAATTATTATTACATAATAAATCAATTATAGGTTTGGATCATCAATTATGTCAAAGGCTTTTGTTTTTTTTACTTTAATATAACACCTTCATTGGGTTTGGTCCCAAATATACACTAATATACTACAAATATGGTGATTTTCAACTATTTTACAAATATGGATGATTTTCTCTTATTGAATAGACAAATCATTGAGCTGTCATCTCATCATAGACAATATATTTTATGTAAAGCTGGTAATGACTAGCAAAGCCATGTGCTCCTGCTCTGTCGGCCACCTTTCTGTTCATCCTCATAGACCTTGACCCCCTGCTGCGAGAGGTCTTTGGGGAGAAGTGTGTTAGTGGACAGGACTTTGGTCTTCCCAGTCACCAGGTCCTTCTCAACCGTGATTTCTACGGAGTACATCGCTGCAGTGCCAGTGAAAGAACACATTATTATCCTGCAATGGTATGATGTCACTGTCACAACAATCACACGCATACACTCACTGCTCCGAATGCTTTAACCTTCATGCGCACCTCTGCACTGCCAGCTGAAAGTTACATTGTTGTTAGAACTGACTGGGATAATTATACAGGAGTGAAGAGCTGAATTACAGACATTATGGCTGAGTGAGGTTTCCGTGAGGTGTTGTTTCTGTTCTGCTTTGATGTCTTACAGTGTTTGTGGAGAATATTCATTAAATATCAAATGTAAAAACATACAAAGGTGACAAAAGATAGATTGGAGACATAAAATGTACAATTTTACAGATGTGTTAAAAACAGCCATTGCTATTGTAGAAATTGTTTATATCTTGTTTTATAATTGGAGTTTTGCTTTTAGAATTGCGTAAAGTCTAACATAAAAATCTCTTGTCAGAGAAGCAGCGTTACCATGGTAACTGGATATTTTCTGAAAGAAACGTCAGAATAATTTCTAAAAATAACCATTTCTATTAGATGTTACTCTGTTTTTTTTCAACTTGCTGTATGAGTGAGGGATGATCTGGTGTGTGTGTCAGACACACAGAGAAACACACACACTCGAGAAAACACAATAAGTGAGAAAACAGAGAGAATTAGAGGACAAGATTAGATGAAATCAACACAGGATTAGTATAATAGGATTTAGTAGCTGAGGAGTTTAAAAAACTGAATTAGGAAAATATTTTTCTGTTTCTGTTATGTAGAAGTCCAGTCATATACATATCTCAGTGCAGAGACACATGCACTTAATGTATTTGTAGCATAAAGCTGATACATTTTGCAAAGTATATCTGTTGTTTTACCATTTAAAATCTAACAAACCTCTTTTTGGTAGAAAGGTTGCTTGTGCTATTTTTCACAAATAAATGCCACTTTGATTTTGTTTTGTCATTACGCCCACATAGTTTTAAGTGTCTCTTAAATGTTGAAATACTTCTGGGGCCACTGCAAGCACCCAGTTAGATGTAATAATGGCAGATAGAGTGTGTGATCTCTGCGTGAGCCACGACTGGACCAACACTCACCTGCTCTCATCATGTCATAGTCACCTCCGGATTTCTCCAGACGAGGGCTGACGTGAACTTTGACCTCTAACAATGGTCATGAAATGAGAATATGTAGAGGAGAGAGGGAGAGAGAATGATAAAGAGGCATAAGTGAAAGAGGGGGCGAGAGAAACATGCGAGTGGAAGTATGGCAAAGAGAAGGTCCTATACAAGGATTTGCTGTGTAACTGCTCAAAAATTACATTTGCTGTGTATCTGTGTTTTTCCATTGGTCGACAAACTGAAGGGCCCACCGCAAACTCACAGCACTGTTTGAGCCAAAAGCTGACAGGATGTTGATTACCATAAAGTGTTCACAATTTTGGGGGGAAAGCCATAAACATTACACGTCACCTTTGCGGTGAGCATCACATGCAAAGATTTCTCATTAAAGGCATAAATAGACTTAAATAGACTTGGAATCACTGAATTCCAATAATATGGAAATTCTGAGAAAATTCTGCTTGTTAAAAGACACTTAAAGTGTGAGATGTTTAGCTGAGGATGTTACCTTTAACAGAGTCTGTCACAACCTGTGAAAGACAGAGAGAGAGAGACAGAGTTATTCAAGATGTATCTATTTGTATTCAAATACACACATTTGTATTTACTAGAAGGTTCCAAGTGCAGTCCAATTATTGTGAACAATTACTTTCTCTGTTTACCACTAGACTAGCGGTTTTATTCGATCAGCTGTAAGTGTGAATCACAGGATTTCTGCAGTAATGCAGAAGGTGGATTTAAATGAAGTGTTGATTCCAGAGAGTGTGAATATGTGTGAAAGAGTTTCATAATCTCAGAATGACAGCAGCCGTAATGCATTTAATGCAATAAATGTCTGCCAATAAATGTAGCATTGCTAAATTATAGAAATGTAAAAAATACTATCTCATAAACAGATTGCTTTTAAACAGAAGTGTGTTTTAATTTCTAGAATATATTGTTCAAAATAAATATAGCTTGATAACAACAGCCTCTACAGAAACTGTGAGAATCAGAGGTCATCTGACATACAGTGTACTTCAATGAAGAAATGAATGACTGTTAAAGCAACATCTTTGTTGTTGCTATGGAATCTACTCTGAAAGTGAAAGAATTCAGTGCACTAATGCATTCGGTGAAGGCAATCGGTCCCGGTTGATTAGAACACACACCGCCCCACTGTAAAGAATAAGATTCATTGCTTCCCTTAATCAAAATGGTCTTTGTGTGGCCGGACGTGGGATTGTTTCTTATTGTGCCAGGCACTAAAGGTTTTAATAGCAGTTTCTGGATCTCCTGCCGCTCGCCCTGGTGTTAAGCTGATAAGTGTGTTTGTGTGTGCTGGAAGGTCTGCCGGTCAGAACTCACCTTTGTTTCAACTATAGTGGTGCTGTCTTCCTGTACTGCATCTATAAGGTTGTCTTTGGTGGATGTTGCAGACACACCTGTCTCCAGTTCCTCCAGCTCTCTCTCCAGTCTGTGGTCGAGAGAGAGAGAGAGAGTAAAGGTTTTTAGAAGAAGTAAACCACACATGGACAAATAGACTCAATTTTTGTTGAGTATGTGGGATCTGTGTGCTGTGCTATTCACAGTAATTTAATTTATTAATCATATCAAAAATTATCTCATAGGAGAAACAGTTAAACATTAAAGTTAGTTAAACATTAACACTAAATCTCTATAAAAGGGCAACACAGGAGCAAAAGATAGGGTAGTTAATGACAATTTTTTTTTTTCCAAACTTTGTTCCTCCTCCAGAAAATAATCTGTAGCAATTAGTATCATCTCTCATGTATCTAAGGTTTGATTATTTACATAGGAACATTCTAAGCTTGTCTTTTACACCAGACTTTACTGCCATTGGCTGCTTTACTGATATTACTCAGTGTTTGGCATGCCAGTCTTGTGCCAGGTGCAGAGATTTAATCAGGGAATGGAGTTCCAGACTGACCTGCCTGCCAGCAGGAAGATGAATGTCACTTTTTTACCACCAAAAAATGAATCAGATAAAAAAAACCTTATCCAGATGATTCATACTACAATATCACAATATGATGGACTTTGTCTATATGATCTGCTCTCCTTAGTGGCTCCTTCAATTAATTGGTATAAAAGTACCTGATTATAGTCTCCTCAAGGCCTTTTGTTTTGGCCTCGTGCTCATGAAGCTGTTTCTTGGTCTCGTCTTCCTCCGGTCCAGCAGTGGGCGCACCGTCCAGCAGCCATCTTTCCCTCAGTGCCTTTGACTACAAGAGAAAGCACAAAGGATGCGATGTTTAAAATAGAATACTACTTATTACTCTTTATTTTTTTGCAGTATTTTAGCAGTATAGAGTATGCAAAGGAAAAGCGTATCCTGTAATGCACTTGACTTGACCTTCCAGTTTCTGAAGACAAATGACTCAGAAGAATATCAATTTTCTTTGAAAAACGTCTTGTCCTTGGCTAATTGATTTGATCGGACTGCCAAAAACACATTTTTACACACAACTGGATAGAAAAAAACAATATAATTATAGAAATTTGCTGTAATAAATATGCAATGTTGTGAGGTCATGTATTGTGGTACTCCATTCCAAACACATTTATAAACCTAAAGAATTGGCAGAATCGACAGCATTGGCATTTTAACACTGAATAATCATTGCTTCACCATGTGTCCTTTATACAGATCACACTGTTTTACATAGTCTAATGTCTGATATATATATATATGTGTGTGTGTGTGTGTGTGTGTGTGTTAAAGCATGTATAGAACACTAATGATGTTGTGTATTCCACAAAAGACTTTGGTTTATTTTTTTCTTTAGCTTTTCTTGGAGATCTCCTAAAGGAAAAGAGATCTTTACTAACCAAATATTCACTTTGTGCCTGAATTATTCAGATAATTGACACTAAACTCTTAAGTGTTGATCTGGCACAGCACAAAGTTGTCCTGGAACAAATCCATTTGTTCTTTAAAATTGATCCGACTATCTTCCTCTGACTCTTAGTGGCTTATATTTGATTATTAGTAGCATTACACTGTTTCTAACAATGTGATAACTGGTTTGCATTCAGAAAGCACACAAGATGTGGGCTTGTATAAGCTACCCTGTGCCAATCGTATTATCAGCAGCCACTGTGAGCCACAGCTGAGCACTGTTACTATAAACCTACAGGGTGCTGAAGATTTACTGGCTGGGGCAGCAGTGGTGCTGTACAAACCGTTATTTTCTCTTTCGTAAGTTTTTAAATTCCCAGTTTTTTCAATGGTGATGCTAAGTATTTTATACTACACGGTCTTTTACTTAAATCACGAATTAAATTCGGTACAACAAGTACCACCATAACATACCAATACATCACAGTTCATGAAAAAAACATGTATTTTTCGCATTACAGCAATGAGAATGAAATTTAGCTGTTTTTTAATGGGGGTTTTAGTTCTTTCAATAAAATGTATGCATATTTGATACCCCCTTCAGCAAGTTCTTACAAAAGCAACAAATGTATGCATAGCACACTGAAAGCGAGTTGTAGCCTTTGGCTGTTATCCATCCCCTAAAGGGCCTTTAGCATTCACTGCTCAATGCACTGAAAGCTAAAGACATTCCAGCTGTTTCGCATCAAGTGTTTGAAGATGCCCATCTTCCTTCTTTCTGAAGTCCAGTAACATTCTTTCTACACTATTACAAATTCTGATGCATGCTTTCATGCAAGCATTTAATGCTTTAATGCATACCAGTTTTGTTTAGAAGATAAAAGCTACTTTGTAACAATATTTGCTGCTTTTTAAAGAATCAACTCACTTGAAGAAAATTAATGCAATAATTGTTTGAGTCACAGGTTATTCATGTAATTTCACTCCCTGTATTTCTTTGTTTTGATGCATCTGTGGCATTAACTGCCACCTCCCACTCCTCTAGTGTGTGAGAGTATACTGACACACACACACACACACACACACACACACACACACACAATACAGACATGTGCCACCAATATCCAGTTTATTTTTAACAGATTAAAACAGGACTTATTAAAGTCCTGTTTGCCTTTGTCGATAAGAATACTTGGTCTGTATCATCTGGCTGAGATGAATTCTGCATGCTGAGTTTTGAGAAAGCAAAAAAAAATGTATGTAGAAAACATAAAATAATACACATTGTTAAACTTTAAGACTGCTGGACACTTCAGAAAAGATTCAGAAATCTGTAAAGGTTTGTGTGTGCAGATTTTTTGTGGGCCATTTAAACCACACCTAACCAATCAGCATCTTTAACATCCTGTTCTGATCACCCCCGAGACACCAGACATTCCTTAATCAGTCTGAACTAACTGATGAGCCAATCAAAACAAAGGAAGCTTTGGAGCTAAAATACTTCAGTGTAGAGTTTACTGTCCCTGACAAAGAATAAGTAAATGATCCCTGATACATACATATACATGGAGTTTATAGCAAGCTTTGGCAAGAGGCCTGAAACCACACGGCTTCATGCCTCAAGTGGTTAGAATTGTTCTGTGTTTGAGAAGAACACTATAGTCCTTATCTCAAATGCACAAAAGCTTGATCATATATCAGAGAGAATGTGTTTTCAGAGCTACAAGAGGCCCCTCCAATACTTTAACAGCCCATTCAATGGCCATTCATCTCTCTCTCGCTTGCGCTCTCTCTCTCCCCCATTTTGCTGACTCTGAATGGAGGCTCCATAGAAACTGCTAATGAGGAGAGTTTTTGGATTTTATCTCTGGCCAGCACAGCGAAGTCTCTCTCATTACCAGCAGCTTTGTAACATTTATTAGCTACAAAAGCACAAAAAAATTCCAGCCAAATTCATCTCCCAGTTTCCAAAATATTTACAAGACGGCATTTTCCCATTTTATTTGGAGAATTTGGGGACTTGTGTGAACCTGTGTCTTTCACATCAGCACCAAAGCATTTGCCTCTCTATTGTCATCTCTGTTAGAAACATAAAATTGCAGGTTATTTACATAATTTTCGTTACTTACGTTTTAGTCAAATGAAGCCAAAGTAGCATTTCCTTGAAAATCTGACACGACAGCTCAAATTATAAATCATTATTATAAACTTACCATTGTGAATTATGGTAAGGAGACTAATGTTTGTTCATTTTTACCCCAAAATATTCTTTTAATTATTATTTCAAACCAAAATATTTTAAATTGCAGCTTTAACTTATTGTTTAATGTTAACTTAATGTTTTAATATTTAAACTGTTTGTTTACAGTATGTTATACGTTTTAGTTATTTAGTACATTGCATGTTAAATTTAGCAAGTGATGTCTCTTTATCATTTCTGCAATGTATCTTAATTCTGTCATATTGGATTATTTGTCATATTGGAAATGGAAGGTTAAGACAAACGCATTGAATTATGGGACATTTTACATACTGCGCACAGTACACACTGCGTAATGCAGAAAATAGTACGAGTAGTATGATATTCCAAACACAGCCAGAAATGGGGTGTTTACAGGTAAATTAATGTATTTTGATGGCAAGAGTAAAAAACACAAAGACAATAGAATGTTATCTCTATTCTAAAACATATCATAAACTTAAACTGAGCAAAATAGCTCCTCAACACGTTACAATTGTGTACACCTGACCTGAGGGCCACAGAAACAATACATCATATATTTAGCAGTGAAGCATTTCCCATCACACACAAACAGGATGTCCAATCACCCCCCCGATGATTCTCCTTCCTGTGTCTGATAGGGTGTTCTTGGCCCAAACTGCACCTTTCTTAAAGAAGTGTCCAAAAACACTCACAGTTACAGTTGTTTGGCCAACATAGCACACAGCATTACTCCTTAAAGACCATCCAATAATTCACCACCAAAATGTTTTACTTTGGTTTATTCTGTTATTTACAGACTCAGATGTCATAATGACAATTTGTGGGGAATAATAAAAACAAAGCTCACAAGTGGGAAAGCAAATCGGATTCTGATTGGTCAAAAGAGAATTCCAGCCATGCTAAAATACACAATATATTAATAGCTATAAGTCAAAATATTTGTTTTTGTTTATCTGTGTTTACCATAGTCTTTGTTCAGACACGCAGTAAAAGTCAACTTAATTTTTTTACTCGGATCTATTTTTGCAGTGTGTAAAACAAAATGTTTAAAAAATTACAAAAAACATTTGTTGTAACATGCAATGCAAAATGTACTAAAGTAAATAATTTCCACTTATTTCTCCTCATATGGTGAATTTTGTGTTTTACCTTGAGGTGCTGAAGCTGTCGTCGATCATCTTCTAGCTGTCTTTTCTTATTCTCAATTTCTGTCTGTCTTTTCCTCTTCTCCTGAAAATAAAAACATTTTTTTTTCTTTTTCTAGTGTTGGAGACAGACTTTGAAGCTGTATTGCTATCACAAACTACAAGCTACTAATAATTTAAAATAATTAACCTACAGTCAGAATTGCCTTTTAATACTTAATTGCACTACTTTAAACATAACCAGATATTATTAAATTCTGCTGTTATAAGGCAATACGAGCAGTAAAATGCAACCAATATAAAGACCTGAACTTATGACCACTATTGTTTTCTCTTGCTGTTTTTCATGCTGCACTGCAATTTGTCGGATAAAGTAGCTCATTACTGGATAATGAGTATTTTGAAAGCAGCTGAGCTACTGTCACACTACTGACAAATGAAGTCAAGTTAATGGAATCGCTTGTAGTTAATCACCTTTCAGTGCTGGTAAAAACATAAGACAGGAGGGATCTGTGCAGGGGTGCAGCTGGGGTGTTTATAGGTGAAGTATTTCAGTGGAGAGTGTAAAAAGCCAAACTCTTTGCCAATACAAAGCACCAGGATTTTTGGGTTGAAACCTGACAGTTTTTGTCTTTATAAAAAAAAAACCGTCAGAAAATGTAAGAAAGCCTAAATACTTAAAGTTAGGCTGGTTAATCAGTGCCTCTATAAAAAATCTTATTGGCTTTTAAGCTAAAAATGAATATTTAAAAATGAAGTTTTGGGGGAAAGTTGTGGCCTACTGGTTAAAGAGTGACCAGAAGGTTGCTGGTTTGATTCCCAATGCCGGCAGAAAACAACTGAGGTGGCCTTAACTAACATTTCAGGGCAATAAAGACACAGTGAGACAAATCAGCCATTTAATAGATCAGCTGCATATTTTCACGTGGTGTGAGAATCTGACTTACTGCAATAGCCTGAAGCCGCTCCTGCTGAGAGACTGATTCTGACATCCTGTGAGAGAGAATATACACATCAAACTGGCAATAGTCACATACAGACGACAGATTTACTTCCTGTTCTGGCATCTGGACTTTCTTAAATCTTTCTGTAAACTGAGTTACACGTTTCCAAAAATTACACAGTAAAATTTCATAGTTATTAATGCTGGCTTCAAGTCATGTCCCAGTGATCAAATATACCAACTGATGTGCACATAAACATCATCACAGTGATGTAATAACCTGCAGGAAACTTATTTCCTCTTATTTTTACTGACGTTTTAAGTCTAATTAATTAATTAATTCATGTTAGAAGACAATTAGTATTGATCATAAGATTTACAGTAAATGTTGAGTTTGTAAACATTTTGTGCATGTTGAAGAATAGCTGGATATAAAACACTTGTAACACTTATTTACTTTGCTTATACGGTGACAGACTCTCACGAACAAACTTCACTTCCCATAATTCTCGGTGGCAGAACAAATAAAAAGACAAATCATCAATGACAAACCTAATGCTCACTTCATTCTTCATTTTGTTCCAGTAGCAGTAAAAAAACAAGAAGAAATATGACATCTCCCTACTTTCACAAAATTTGGGGATGTTGAGAAAAATGACCCCAGAAACACTGAAGACTGTTAAACTTCTTCGAATAACAAATGCGAAGATGCAGGTAATATGGTGTGAAATCTCAAAGAAAAAAGGGGAACATTTGGAAAAATGAGTCAGGAGCTTCCTAAGATCATGCCGAGTTAGATTATGCAAGAGGAGGAAATATTCAGCTCTGGAAAGAAACTGAACAAATTTCTCATAAAGGTTTCTACAACTGTTTCCAAGAAGAACATAAAATGGCAGAAGAGCTGTGTTAATGTTGACCACAACCTCTGTGGATTATGAGGGAAGATTTCTGCTGACTAATGCCGATATGAAAGTTCTCCCTAATGACAAATTAAACCTGTTTTCCAATCAGGAATATCTTGTAAAACTGACTCCTCGTTTTCTCATCAAAACACACAAACACTTGACGACACTCAAAGGCCCAGACAGTAAGATGGAGCCTCCGCTATGAGCCCTGTCTGTTGTGGGACGCAACTGTGGTGATGGACCCTGTACGGAACGTTTGGAAGCTGAGGTGAGATTCCATCAGGAAAAAGAGAAATGTGAAGGTTGTTCACCGGCCCACCTGACTGACATCTGACCTCCCATACACGAGTAAAACACAACACCTTCACAAACATCCTGTTAGAGGATCTGAATGAGTGACACAGCAGCTGAGCGAGAGAGAGAGAAAAAGAGGGAGAGTATAAAGAGTATGATGCTGAAATTGGCTCACCATATGCCAGAAATAGGTGACTATGATACTGTAAAATCCACAGGGAGGTAAAATGTTATTGCTCCAATGATGTTCGAAGTTGGTGTCAAGTTGATATCAAAATCGACTTGACGTGTTTATGGCATAAAACCTTGAAATCTGAATTTCATTTGTTCTGAATTTTTATCTAGATCTCTATGTGGGCTTCATAATTGTCACTTTAAAACTACTATTACTGTCTCTGAACTTATAGTTTTCACCTGGCCATTGGAAAAATACTGAATAAGGGTCCTGAGCTGACACTTGGGTGGGCTTATTTGATTTGAACTACTAAGCAACCACCCAGAACACAATCGCAACCACATGACTAAAACACACTTAGAATACATTAGTGGCCACACAGCAATATCCTTGTAACCAACAGCTTTAGAATCATATAAATATTAAACCATAGTCTCCACTTGTCAAATAATAAGACAAACATCTCACTAAACAAATTGTATTGTGAATGCATTGTATCATTTGAACAGGAGCTGCGTGTGCGTTTAGGTGCATGTGTGCATGTCAGTTAAATGTGCTTCACTTCTGCATGGATCAGACCTGTTCACTCAGCAGAATTCACATCCAGACAGACTGACACACAACACAAACACTGCAGACCTCCAGCAAAACACTCCAGTATTCAGCAAACCAACTGAACTGATTTACAACTAGTTTAAACTAGTTTTCCATGTAAATTATCCCACACCACGTTTCAGTAATCAAAAGCTTCACAACAAAACACTAATAACAAACCTAGAATTGGATAATGAATAAATTAGGCTGTAACTGCACTGCCAGTAAGATGGGTTTGTTGTGCCTCTCACTTTCAATGTAGACAGCTTCATTCATTCTGATAATAGAAGAGTTTAACAATATAACACAAAGCAATGTTACATGTGTCTAATGATAGACTGATATATTAACACTTTTCAGTAAACCCATTAATGGTTTCTGCATTAAACTGGGATACGAGAAAGTGTTACAAGAAAAAGAAAGAAAGAAAGGGTTAGTGTGTCAACATTATCAAGCTTAAAATGACATAATGCTGTACATTTTTCTGTCTTTTAAATCTGTATACAGCTGCAGGTTCTGTGTAGTGGATTCTTAGCCGCCTGTAAAATGAGGGTCATGAGTCTGGCTAATTTTTCTCGCTGTCACATGCTTATCAGCCAGAGCTAGCACAAACAACTGCAGAATCTCAGTGCAGGTCCTGCCAGGGTGCCGCATACAGCAGCCGATTACTAGCTTAACACTTTAATAGCTGTCAACAGCATGTCCAAGTTGTCTTGTAATGTTATGAATGAGCATTTCAATTCTTGACATGGATTTGCCAAATAAAAGCCCACAGCATAATAAAAGTCAGGAATGACTGGTGCAAACTTGACACTCAGTAAAAGAGTGATTGAAATATTGAATGTGATGACATCTTTCTGACGAACCATATTTCCCAGCTTCACACTAGACACAGACTTAATTATTTATTTCTCTTTAGTACTTGAAAACATCTTGGGTGTTAAGATCTCCACTCTGAAAACTATCACTTGTGAATTGATAATTGTATCTACATCTGTACTTGGGGCTCTTGGCTGGCAGCGATATGGTGATTCCATCGACTTTATTTACATTATTTCTTAAGGTACAGTACATGTACAGTATGTGGAACCCTGCTTCTAATAAACATCTGTCTGGCTATTTCAATAATTCCTATGATTTTTATTATTGCATGCAATGACATTCCAGAGAATTGTGTGTCCAACATTGTGGTCCCAGTTTGGGAAGGGCCCCCTTTAACTAAGCATAAAGCAAGATCCTTTGGGAATCTTATATTCTGGTATGGAAAAGCTTGACTAGCTTCCATAAAATCCCAACATGAACCCCAGAAGACAAGCTATTGCAGCAGCAAAGGGAGAGATGAATGTCCACGATTTTGAAATTAAATGTTCAACAAGGATGAGAGTGTTGAGCACATACTTTTGGGCATGTAATGTATCTCAGGCTCTCTTCATTGTTGAATTAATCACATCTTTCACAAATTAAGTTGCTTTTGACATGCACCGCTGTTCAAACAGCCCACGGAGAAGAAGGAATTCCAGGCATTTATTTCACCCTAAAGAAATCACATCAGACATGCTAAAGAACTGAAACAGATGTTTTCCATACAATACAGCATCTCATCTCAGCCAACACAGTTTGAATACGCTCTTCTAACAGTTTCGGTCATTAGATCGCTTCATGTCTCTCAGCTGAGATGTTTCGAGATCATGTGGATGAGCAGAAAGCATGAGATACAAAGAGCAGCAGTTGTTCAGTGTTGTTCTTTCTGGCCTTCATCCCACCAGAAAAACTCCAATCAGTTAAATGAACCATGTTTCTGTAATGATCCTACAAAACTAATAATCATAATTTAGGAAGACACACTTAAATGTCATGGCAAAGTAGTTAAATGCAGATAGATTATTGGTTTAACCTTTCTGCTGCTGCTTGTGGTGGGAGGAGAGCAGATGAGATCAGAGGAGAGCAGATGAGATCAGAGGAGAGCAGATGAGAGCAGAGGAGAGCAGACCAGGCGAGAACAGAGGAAAGCAGGTGAGAACAAAGCAGAGGAGATGAGAGCAGAGGAGAGCACAGGAGAGCAGATGAGAGCAAAGGAGAGCAGAGGAGAAGAGATAAGAGTAGATAAGAGGGGTGCAGAGGAGAGCAGATGAGATCAGAGGAGAGTAGGTGAGGAGTGCTGTTTAAGAATTGTCAGTTCCAGGCTGCCACAGATGATTGGGACATATTTGAAATGTCTTGAAATCAACAGCTCATAAGTAATCTGCTGCTTACAAATCTCCAAAGTGAATTAAAACAAATCAGAAGTCTGGCAGGTCTTACTGCCAAGGATATTACATGTTAAGCGTAAGACATGGACCCAGACTCTATATACTCAGATTTATAGTGCAGGTCTAACCCACGTGTGGAGCTGTTTGTGCCTAAACCTGTAAAGCTTGACATCTAACAGCCTCACAGACAGGACTGTCACAGAAAAGTTATCACACATGCTTAAAGAGTCACAGACACAGCTGAGCTGTGAGAGATCAGGAGACAGATTCTACAACTACTGAGGGGTCCTGACTGGGGCCAGTAGCTGCACAAAACACCCTTGCAACTGCATTAGCAATCACCCAGAGTCTGTAGTGACCACATAGCAACACCCTGGCAACCATCCAGACAAATCAATTTCATTTTGTGACTTTAACCTTGGCAAGAATCCTGTAAAAGAAATATATATCTGTGGTGATTATATACTGTATGGCACTGATTCCGCCTGACATCCATATCCAAAGTTGCCGGACTGGAATCAACACTATTCTCCAGTCCAGGGGAATAGGCCCATCATAATAATATTACTCCAGAACTGCTTATTGAATTGAAAGAATACTGTCTAAATTATATGACCTCACCCCACATTGTAAGAAAAGGGGGGCGAACACCAGAGATAAATGAAATAACAGAGCAAAATACAGCATGATGCCTTCGGGATTCTCTCACACTGCCGGTAAAGAGCAAAATGACAGGAAGTGAAGACTGGAGGATACAAAAGTTATAATGGATCTTTATATGATGGGTTTCTGCTTGATCATACTGATGTTGTTTTACATTCGTTCCCTCAGCTTTCTTCCGTCTTCTGCCTTTGAGGAACCCTGACCAAGCACTTTCTCTTCCGTTCATTAGGGCTCGGATGAATCCTTTGAAGCTTACCAGCATTCCTCGGCACATGTGGCTGGAATCAGCACCTCATAAGCACGAGAGAGGGATGGCAGTGGGGAAACGGTACGCATGCCGAGTTTCAAAGCAACATCCACAGGAACTGATGTTCCCATCAACCTTGTTTGCTATTCCAGCAAATTTGTAGAAGCAAAGGTCAATAATGTTCCAACTGTACGTTAATGTGAAAGTGAAGATTATATTTACACAAAACAACACCCTCCAGAACAAATTTATGCTACAGGTTTGATCTTTGCTGCATTGTCATTAAAAAAAGCCATATATTGGTCAATAACACCATTAGATCTATCCATACAATCACTACCACAATGTTTTGGAACTAAAAGCTGGTCAGATCATGTTCCAGGGAGGTTATTTTATTGTGCCAATATAACAATGGCTGATTTCATTCTCCCCTGAACATAGTAAACATAGTGGTGGACAACGTAGTGGATTTTAGACAGACCTCAGCGAGTCACTAATGGTAAGGTTTGTGCTATCTGATATGGGCAGGGCCTTTCATTCAGATTCCTGGAGCAACTGTCAGCCCATACCTCTCTCTCTTTTACTCTCTCTCTCTCTCTCTATGGTGTAGTACCTTAGAATAATTAAGTCTGCCAGCAGTTGTCTCTATTCTTCTAGTTAAAGGTCTTCCCATGATATATATATATATATATACACATATATATACACACACACACACACACATTTATATATTACAGAGAGCCTCAGGATTTTCTGCAGATTTTCATTTCACATAATGTTACAGCTACAAACGTTACTTAGAGCTCGTTACTTTAAAGAATCTGTGTTTTAAACTATAAATCAAACTTATTAGTTCACATTCAAAATAGATCAAAACACAATATTAAGATTTTCAAGAGTCTAGATCAATTTTTAAAACTATCCCTCCGCTATAAGTGCAAAAGTTATCATTCATCCCTCTCACAATTTCATTACAAAAACATCACACCGAGCTTATTTGCTTTTTCTAAATGTAAACAAATGTAGCAAATAAATGATATTTGGTATAAAGTAATTTTTTCAGGGACATTATGCATCATACATTTCTAGTGCTCATGCTTTGTATTTATTTTTTTGTTTGTTTATTTGTCCAACTAAGTGGCTTAGATATTAATAAATGGGTAAACTGCTTCTAAAGTATACATGTAAACAACAGAGTCAAAGCAATAAAAGAGAAGCGTATTTCTGTCTGCACCGCAGATATAGAGCGCATGTGTGATGCTGGATGTGATACCGTTATTCACGCACTGTGACTGTACCTCACACACGCACACAACAATATCATACCAATACAGAAATATATAACATAGTGCTATAACTACTGCTTCTAATGTGCAAAAGCAACAGAGAAACCAGAGAATGATAATAAAAAATAAGCCCTAATTGTCAGAGATTTGATAAATTATCCATAAATGTAAAGAAAACTTTATTTGATGCTCATTTGTAACGCAAACGTGTTTCTCCGCCCGACTGCCTCTCTATAGGCTGATTATAATTATATATATATATACTGTCCGTCTCTATAGCCCCCACATTCAACTCTTTTTTTAACACAACATAATCTTTATACATTACATTAAAACATGCAATATGTTAACAGTACACAAATGCAAACGTGTATGCATGCAACTCGTAATAATAAAAGAGCAGAGCTTGGGATCTTTTGCAGGTGTGGCTCCGTTAACTCATTATTAGGGCCAGAGGCACACTGGCCTGCGCTGGCTTTAGATGAAGCATAGTTACTCACTCCATACTGTCCAAATGCTGTTTCCCCTCAAATCTGCGGGTTTATTCTCCTGGATGAAGTGTTTTTAATCGAAGGCGCAGCACCATCAGTTTGCAGCCCTGTGTCCTCTCCCCGTGTGTGAGCGGTGAAACCGGGAGCTTCTGCTGGCGTCCCTCCCCTGATTCTGCTGTGCGGGGAAGCGCCTCTCTGGCTTGTGATAGATCCGCAACCCTCAGGCGAGGAATACGGTTCACGTCTTTGTTCAGAAGCTTAAACGCTATCTGTAATATACATCCACTTGATGCCGCCTCTAAAAGTGTCAAACAGCGGAGTTTCGCATATACGCAAATAATTATATCTATTTTTTATTATAAGATTTTCGGCCCGATCTGACAATAAAAAGGAAACGTTGTCTCCCCCTTGTGGATGTATATTGTAATAGAAGTCAATGTAACAGCAGCTGAAGAAAGACCTCGTTGTTTTGTTTTAAAATAAATAAATAAAATAAACAAATAAATAAAGGTAGAACTTGTGGTAGGCTATCCTGTTAATCTACATCAAAAACCCCAGATGTTTTTAAAAATGTTCTTACTTTCTATACTAAAATGTGTTAACTAGTAATCTAAAGAAACATTGTTTATAGTGCATTAAATATAATATAACGTGTCATAAAAACTAGATGGTTGCTCATACCTTATTAACTTTCTCACACAGTCAAGGGGAGATAATTATGTTCCCTATGTAAGTGCATATTCATTATAACAATGCATGCAGTGTTTCATTACGCTCGTTCTGGATTTTAAATAGCACAATTGTTAGTACAATGTATAATGATGCAATATACCGACTGTTTTATGAAATGAATAAATCTGTCGTCAGCAAACCATAACTACTAGTCTGTGTTGACGTGTTGGGAATGTAGCCTGTAGATGGAGTACATGACTTGCTCTATACGGTATATTGCCATAGAAATGTTGTCACCACTTCAGCGATTTTATAATGACAACAGTACAGAAATCTGAAAAAAAAAATTATAAAGACTTGTTTAAATAACCATCTTAAAATCCTAATGCACACAATGTAGGCCGCGCCTCGCATACTTCGATTAGTGAAACGTGCTCAGTTTCAGAGTCTGATAGACTTAAACAAGTCCATTCGCTACTATGTAAGTCTACCAGGCTGAGGTTAATATGAACCTGTACTCACACGGTCTGGGTGCATCTAATAAGCAGATGAGGGTTTTACTTAGTCAAACGTGTTTTGGGCAGAGAGGAAATTGGTTTACAGAGATGACCAATGAAATCACAGAGGGGGCGGGATCAGAGGCTTTCCAAACTTTGGAGCGAATTCCTGGCTGAGACATTTATTTTGTAATTTTCATGCATTTTGATAATTCAACTGTTAAGAAAGTCTGAATGCTAGATTTGGTTACATTATGTGTGAATTGTTATTATAAATATACATTTTTATTTTATTTTGTTCCCCGAGGTGTAATTATGATATTACTGAATCAAAATTAATTGATGCCCATTTTCCCAATTGTGTTTTCAGTCCATTATTTTAAAAAGTCAGATTTGAGAGTTCCCCTTTAAGAACCATTGCTTAATCATCAACGTTTATGATTGGCTGTTGTCTTAGTGAATGAACACCCTCTAGCCATAACACGTGCAGGTCATATGAAAATAAATCAACCTATTGATGTCACAAATACAGTATTTGTTTTTTTTATATTTTATGATAAGGAGGGCGGTTTAAGATATGAAATTTACAGGATGTATTAACGATACCAAGATGAAAGAATGTGGGTCATGTTCACCAACATGTAACAAGATAACCCAATATTACAGTTTCCCAGGGTTTAAATTGCCTCTGGGTTAACAATTTAAAGTGTGTACATTAGTGACTTACTGAGCATGTTTCACACCATAAACATCATTTCAATACAAACCTCACATTCTTAAAGTATTTACACCCACATAGCTCCACCCTGATGCTCTTTCAGCCAGTCCTCACATAGACTCTTCAGCAGCCTGCGTACAGAGCCACCACACTGGCCTGCCAGTTGCCGTGGAAACTTGACATGTCTCCATTTGCTGTGATCAATGGATATGTTGCCATCACAGGGGATTGGAGCGTTGCCAGAGTGCAGTGCAACTCACTCACTTTCTCTCCCAGGTGGAAGACACAAGAAATGAAGGCAATTGAAGGGGTGGGGTGGTGGTTGTGAAATGCCAGCTGGGTTGTTTCTTGGCCTCTGTGGTCAGGGTTAAATGATCGCTCATGTGGCCAAAGAGGCAAATAATTTAATTTGAGTGTATTGATTCCACAATCACAGAAAACAACTGGTTGGAGTGACACTTTGTGTTTTGCTATGTGACATAAGGGATAATCAGCAAATTATTCCCCATCATGGTCTCCAGATTTTGCTGACTCTAAATTTCTTTCAGGGAGAGAAGATGGAATTAGCTGAGGTGTGTGTGTGTGTGTGTGTATGAGGGAGATTTTGATTTCTGCACTGTGCTGTTTTCATACAAAGACCTCGAGGAAAGCTGTCAGCAATGCATATATAAAAGGCCCATATTCAGAATTTTTGGGGATTATTTTTTTCCTTTAAAATCTATGAACCATGAATACTGTCAATTTATTATGACCTATTTACATAACACACTCTGTAATGAATTACCACAGTACAGTAACATGTCAGCATTCATTAGTTCTGCTCATATTAACCATAATTCTATGCAAATTTAATATAGAATTAATTAACTGAATCATTATAACATAGAATCAGTTCTCAGGACCACAAACCCTCCTCACCCTCCTCACACACCCATACATTTTTAAATGATACTAATGGAAGATTTTTTTTACATCAGCCAAACATTAAGGAAACATTTGGATCAATCTGAATACTTAGTACTAGTAATTGCTGACTTGAAAGCAAGAGTAGTTATTAAGAAACTAGTAATAAATTATTATAGCCATGGAATAATTGAACCTATGTTTAACCTACAGATAACCTACAGTTCATCACATGCCCAGTGTTGCAAGTCCAGTACCTGGTTCTGATTTAACTTCATTAGCATTGCAGAGGTGGTTTAGTCTTTTAAAGTGTGCAGAAAGAATTATATTTGGCCTTTTGAGGTAGTGAACAAACTGCTTTGTTTAATACAGCTGTAAAACTGTGAGCAGCTAAAGCACCAGCAGATCAAAGGGCCACAGTCTTCATTAAACCTTTTGAAAATTTAATCAGCTTGAATTTAATCAGGATGAGTAAACTGAAAACCAGGTGGGGATAAAGGGAAAGTCATCACCCATTATTTCCTTGGATTTTCCTCCAGCCAACAGATTGCATTCTCCCTGTATTTATGTTGAACAGACAAATATGAGACTTGTAAGAAAAATAAAATATTTAAGAAAATATGAATGTGGATGCATGAGAATATGGGTGTGTATTAGAGTGGTTAAATTTAATTTACATTTCATTTCAGTGCTTCTTTTATTTTATTTAAGTAATTTATGTTCTTCTATCAAAGCAAGACATAACAACAGTGCATACTTTCCTAACAAATCCATCCTTACGTTAACAGCTAAAATGGAAAAAACAAAGAAACTTTGTCAATATACAAAATCCATTTTAACACCTCAGTCCTTCAAAAGCATTCAGTGTAATGTAATGCATTAAATGTCAATGTGATTGTGAACCCAGACCCGTCCCCCCGAAACACACATATAGTTCTCATTAAAATGATAAATTGCTTCACACACGAGGCCCCCGCTGCTCAGCCTGTCACCATAGCAACGGCCAGATCTCTGTTTGTGCTTTTGCAGACTTCACAATAGTTGCTGTAGATGGCGTGGGCATTGCTTATGTTCACACAGTGTATAGGCATCAAAGAGGCCAGGCAGTTCAAGAGATCTTTGGTCTTTGTGAACCATCAGTTCCTTGAAAGGTTGCAGGATGTCACTGATGATTTGGGTGGGAAATCTTTGGCCCCATCACCACAACCTTAATTACTGTAATTTTATTTACTGAATATTTGAGTAGTGGGTTATATAGTCCGCTTGTAACATTGCGATATTTTCAATAGGTTAAATGTACATTAACACATTTTTTAGAAAACATATCTTGAATAAGGTTTTTGCAAAATGGGCTTTAGGCATAAATACCAAATTATGAATTTTGTAAAACAAGAAATAAAAATTTGAAACAAAACTTTCACTTACATTCTCTAAAAGCTTCTTACTGTATTGTAGAAAATTCAGCTTTTCAAGTAAAGCTTGATTTAAGCATAATGACACTTACTAGAAAATTGGAAAAAAATGGTTAAGAGGATTTTTATTCTATATTTAAGAATCAGGTACTGATTTTGATTCAGGTACTGATTAAGAATACTATATTAATATTATAATTATTCAGCTCTAGTGTGTTTAAAATATGGACATTTTGTAGATATAAGTCATCATTTATTTGGACTGAAGGCAAGCAGAATGTTCATGAATGAGAACAGAAATAACACTCTTTATTTATCTCTGCAGTACTCACTGAGATCTTTGCATGGCAACAGTATAATTAAACCCCAGGTGTGGGAAGCTGTTTAGGCCTCAAAGTCTCACGTACTTTATAATATTTCTTTGTAAAGATAATGTAACCATTAGATACAAACCTCTATTTTGAGAGAAAAACAATGGTTTAGACCAACATGCATTTCCAGATGGGCATATGTCAATTATGCTGCTAATCAACAAAACTTAGCTGGTGAGGCTGGTTGATCAAGGAAGAGTCTTGATAGTAAAGCTAGTTATGAAGCCTATTGATGACATAAGCATCCTGTGTGGGCACAAACATTCATATTTAATTGCATTCAACATTTGGTGACCAACCAAGCATGTCTTTTTAGAAGAATAAAAGGAAACTATTGCAGCAGTGGAAACGTGTTCACATATAACATGCAATTAAAAGTTTAACATTTAGAGGCCAAAATGTTTGTATGTTTTTTAGATGCCCTGCACTTCTAGAGCTGTACTTTAATCTGCATTTCATTTAAATTTAAAGTTCGTCCACAGCAACTCAGTCTTGCTCTGGGCTTGAAATTATCTGCTGCAGAAAGATTAAAAAATCAATTTATTTCATAAAAAGGCTGCTGTTTAAAAATCAGGCCCCATGTGCAATATAAAAATATATTTAAATCAAATGTAAAATTACACAAGTGTCCACAACTAATTTTTTATTTATTGAACAATGGTGGGGACTTTTGTTCCTTCCATTCTGAAGTAATTACAATTAAATTTTAATTATTTTATCCTAAAACCCCAAACATAACTAAACAAACTTTTTGCATGCCTACTTTTAGATTTAAACCACTGAATAAGAAAGAAAGAAAGAAAGAAAGAAAGAAAGAAAGAAAGAAAATGACAGCTATTATTTGTCCCATGTATGTATCCACATCTCCATTATTTAAACTTCTATCTGTTGCAATTTACACACATTATTGTGACCGAATCCAGCATGTACTGTACAAGCACCGCACTCATTCATCTTAATTTACAGCAAGTCTTTTATTATTGTTATTTATTTTGTCATTTATGTTGTCTTTTTTTCAGAAACTGCATCAACAGCACAAAGCATCCATTACGGACAACCACCTAAAAAAATATTCTGGAGCAGCCCGGAGCACCATGAAGAGAGAGCTGACACGCACAGAATTCAACCCACAGTGACAGCTGCACATCTACATTATAACATATTTCAGTTCTTCACTGACAAGGCTGAGGGTTCACCTTGACAACACTCACATAACATGCATCAAGTCCACCTGGGAAACAGCATGACAAAAATACTGCTAACTATCACAGATCAATCCCAGAGAGTTTGTAGAAATTCTTTTGTGATTTACACCAAAAACAGTGTTTCTTTTGGAGAAACATTTCTCATAATGACACATTAAAAGTGAGACCAGCGATAAATTCTGTGATTAACAATTTGCTGGTCCATTATAAGATGCATGATCTCCAGATTCTGTGAAAATACTTTCCATGAGAAATTCATTTCAGTCTGAAGCTGAATACATTTCAATTCACCTCTTGTTAACACAGAAAGAGATTAAAAGACAAATGATTTATAAGTGCTTATTTGAAGTGCTTTTATATTTTCCACCACTTGTTATAGTCTTACAGTCTTCAGAAGGTTTGTGAAATGTCCAGAGTGGCGTGTCCCAGCAGTAAATAAAGTCAGATTGCACATGTAAAATGAGAGACATTACCCTTTCTCAAAGCAATTGTTCCCTCCTTCATAAAAAGCCAACAAAATATTTTAAATCGATTTTCACTTTTACTGCAGACAAGGCAATCAAATATGTTCTAATATCATTGTATCACTACAACATACACTAAACAATCGTGCTTAAACACACAAACACATAAAATCAGCTCAGCCACACAGTTATGTTCCTAAAGTCAAGTATGAACTGAAAAAAGCAGCAATGCAAACAAAACCTTTTTTACAATCTGTCTTGCACATTTTAAAATACAATGATTATGTAAATACAATAAACCTTGTAATTTGGCTTTCATTTCACCTCATAGGGCTAAAACAATTGTGCTCGTACGTTTCAGAAGCAACATCTCCTTAACATCAAGTCAACATCAAGGGCTATGTTGACTCTTTTGTTTAGTGGTTTCAGGCATTTATTTCTCATTGAGTCAAAATAATCAAAACCAAAAGATCAACACTAATTCATGATGAATGATGTCCACCACACATCTGTAGTTGTGTAAGTACGTTGTCACTCTTTGAAATGCCTGCCACTTTGTATCTTTTTGTAGTAGTTGTCCTGTTCAGTGTGGTTGTGACTGCCCTCCCTGTCCAGAAGAACCAGAGGGGTCTTACGACGCAGACTGCGACCCTCTGAGGTGTGACCCATGGGTGGAAGTTGAGGAGGAAGTGGTGGCTGGGGAGGCTGGGGGGGCTGGCGCGGTGCATGGTCAGCCTCACTGGCGGAGGAACAAGGTGAGCCACTTCTCACGTGACGATAACTTCGGGAACCCTCACGATTTTTAAGCTCATAACAGTCGGTCATGTTTCCATCTGAAGATCCTCTCCACTCCCAGGGGTTACTAGGGTTAGAGGTCATACGGACTACAGGGTGGTGGGGGGCATGGGCTTCCACGGTGATGATGCCCGAACCGCTCCCCTGCTCAGAGGGTGTGCGATTGGGTGACGACTCTGTGCCTGTGATGGATGATGTGCCAGAAGATGATGAGGTCTCTGAGGATTTGGCTGACCCAGATAGCAGTCCCTGTTGTTTTGACATGGCAATGACCTGCATGATCCGAGGTTGATTTCCTCCTTTTATAGATGGAATATTAGCACCACTCTTCTCAGTGATGGACAGCCATTTGGCCCGAGTGCTTGCACTTTTTGGGGATACAGGAGGAGGGGCTGAGGGCTGTCCTGGGGCACGAGGGGGCATCACTACTCTAGCTCCAGCTGGTGGGTTGGCCGGTTTGGAGGGCTGTGTCACAGATGAATAGATTGAGGAATGAACACTCTCCTCTTCTGTAGTGGTATCATCCCCACCCTCTGATCCCTGCTCACTGGCAAGTGAGGTGTCCTCATCTGGCAAGCTTCCGCCTCGCATCTCCATCGACTTTTGCTTCCATTCAGACACCAACTGCTGCGACCGCATGGGGTCCAGTGGTACGGGCACAGGAACCGTCACCAAACGTCTCGTTGGCTCCTCTGGAGCTGTTGCACGTGGCAACGTGTTGCTGAAAGTAACCATGGTCTCCTTACCCATAGGGCTGCGAGGTGCTAGAAGCTCCACATCTACGCTGGCCCTCTTTAGGCTGCCCAGCGAGGTTTTCTCACGCTGCATGGGCCGGTTCAGCCCATCCAGAGATGCTGGTGATGTAATTTCCTCATTGCTCTCAGAGGCGTGGCCTTTGTTATAGACAGAGTCGTGACCCCGCTGGGCCAGTTCCCTCAAAGCATCTTTCTGCAGTGGAGGAGGTTGAGGGATAACCATGTCCTCTGGAGATTTAAAGTTGCCAACAGCATGGAAAGCCTGGGAAGAGTTAAAAGTGGTACCAATATTCAAAATAGACTAACTTTATTGTTTAAATCAGTGACACAATATAAAAATACTGATTGTAGTTAACCATCAGGAAACAATGACCTATGTTGTCTTTTTTTGCAATATTTCCCAGACAGCTATGAAGCATGCCATATATCTTTGAAGACATAGTTCTGCACACACAGAAAAGTACTCACCAGGTACGCAGCAATTCCAGCACCAATACAGAAACCGACGTAGACATCGATGGGGTGACTGCGGTACTGGGTGATCTGAGTAAGTCCCGTCAACACAGCCGCAATGGCAAAGGCAAACACCAGAACAGGTTTGAGTAGCTTGGTGCTATCTGGGATCGTTGAGTTGAAGTACATCTAACAGAGCAGAGAGCAGCAGAGGCTTGTGAATGCCTTGCATAAATTAATAACACATTCCCTTACAGCTTCTGACAGCTTGACAAGCCCAAGGTGGGAGGCAGCAACAACTTATCTCCACGTCTGTCTGATGAAGTGGATCCTGCCAAGTACCTAGACATGTAAAGCACTTACCTATAATTAGACTCACTAATCTAGAGAACAAATGCAGCTAAGCATTTACATAATCATACCTCTATGTGATCCATGATTCATTAATAAAAGCATGTGATATATTCTTTCCGTGCACACCTAGAATATTCAGTTTCTTGTTGACTGTTTTGTAAGTGCAATATAGAATCACTTTTAACTGTGCATTGTTCTGTACAATGTACTCTCCATTTATCTGGTGGAGAATTTACCACAATATTTGTTATGTATTCAATAATCAATTTATTATTAAATATATAAAGTGTATTTGCTTGATGTAAACATTCTGTACACAACACACACACACACTTAGCTGAGAGGGTGCTGAGAAAGACTTACTGAAATATAAACAGCAGCAAAGGAAGAGAGGGTTGCATGCTGGGAAGGGAAGGTTTTCCTGTCACAAAAGGAAAGCAAACATCTAGAGTAAGTCTAGACCAAATATGCAACAGCTACTATCAAGCATTTTAAAAAGGGTGAGTACAGGAAGAAAATGGGAAAACAAAAATAGTTGATCATTACAGCTAATTACAATATTAAATCACAATTTTAAAAACTCAGTTAAACATGCCATTACCTGGCAGACAGAATTGCATGTTGATCGTGACCAGAGCAGATGTCTTTGGTGATGTAAGGGTTCTTGTCACAGGACACACCTGGGACGGTGTAGTTGGGTTTGCACACTGTAAGGAAGAACGGAGTGTGATAGCCAGTGGCCAGCTGGATGACATCAGTGACCAATGCCGTTGCACAAAGACCAAAAACATGAACACCTAGAAACAGACACAAATCAGTTATCACGTTCATGACTCCACGTTCATCTACAACATTCCTGCTCTGATATTTAGTGTAGCTGTTTTATTGCAGTCCTGACACATTAAACACTCATATCTGAGCTTCCCTGATTGCAATAATATAAAATTGCAGACTTATACTGCAAATAGAGTTACACACCAACAAAACGAACGGTTCTCCGCAGGAAAGAGTTGAAGTTACAGCCTCCAGCATTGATGCTGCCCTCATTCCCTGGACGGACCTTTAGTTTGGCCTGCATGCAGTACACCAGACCCTCACCTATCATGATCTGAGCATAGGATAAAACACAGTTATAGTCTTGTACTAATGTAAAGATGCAAAGATGAATAAATGTAATACACTTGTTCAGATAATACATGTAGAAATATATACTTTTGAAAACATCAAAAGTTTGAGGTTTTATTTAATCCAAAATATTTGTTTAGAAATGGCTTTAAAAACTATTTAAATTCTATAATTTGATGTTTTTTTATAGAAATGGCATAAAAACAGGTTGGGACTTGATTTTAACCTTTAGTAATTGATTGGATCATAAAAGTGATATCTGAACTGAGACAGTGTTTATCTTACAGAGGCAGCAGGGCCGGCGAATGCCAGACTCAGTAGCATGAGCAGAGGGATGAGCTCATCGCCGCTGTCCACGTATGGCATGCTGAGAGATCGGTCATGGCAGCGGAACCCCACCTGTGCCGGCTGGAGCACATCCGTGAGCTCCAGGAAGTACAGCGAAACCATGGAGGAAGCCACAATGGGCAGCTGTGGGCCAGAGGAGGGAAATAGAGGGAGGTATGTAATCACATATATAGTTTATTACAATTTAACAAATACAGTTTTCACCACTTTATGTACTAAACTGTCTATTCTATCCCCTTGTCTTTTTCATATACAAACAGATATTAAACATTCATAATTTACACCATATGAAGATCAGAGCACAGGTTAATTACTGAAGATCAACGGTGGCAGATGGCTGTTAAATGTCAACTGAAGGAACTGTACTTCGTGTGCTGAAATGTATTCACAGTAGCACACTCAAGCTGACTGTTATTGCTATGCCTTCAAAAGAAAATAAGGAATCTCATGTTTGGAGTGCGTAATGTAATTACTTGAGACATTAATTGCGCTATTGAAGTGTTAAACTGGCAATAAATAGTGACACGTACCTCTACGAAATAGAAGCAGGGCAGGAGCGTGAGGCTGTCTTTGGGAGGTTTTTTCTTGATTTTTTCACATGCAGTTAACATGTTGCTCTTCTAAAGCTACAATATTCTGTAAACATATAAGTTCATTTAAAAAAACACATAGAATTATGTAATAAGCATCATTTTCTGTCCTGTCTGTCCTACTCAAACAGGATGTTGGGGCAAGACATATTAAAAAGTTTATTTTTTGCTAAAAGACATGTTTTATATAATAGTACACCTTTGGTTCATGTCACAAGCATTACCATGATTTTTTTATTGTTATATCATATTTATATTGTTATATTAATGTATATTATTAATCAGAAATGGTAGTACATTAAAGGTGGTAGGCTAATGGAGGGAGAAGCATTTCCATTTTAGAAAGCATTTTATTGAACAAAACCTTGTACACACATGAGTGCAAGATGAGTCATCAATATTTCTGGTACATTTTCCTTGAACAGACTGCATTTAAACTGTCTTTATGTGCCAAAAGTTAATTTTGGCAACTTTTAGGAATACACTAGTGTGGACTCAACGCTAACAGCCATGGACAAAAAGCCTGCTAATCTGAAGTGCAGCTATTGTTGTTAAGCAGGAAAATTGTAAGCTATGGTTAAATGGTTACTATGCACAGGAAAAGGCCAGCACAACAAATTCAGATCATCATGATTTTCATATTTAAAACACAGAGTGGAGGCCTTTTGAATAAATGGATGACAGACTTCTTGCCTGGAGAAATATATGAAATAAACATCTCTCAGAACATCCTCAAAAGAACATAATGAACAAATGTTTATGCAGGCCATTGTTTGAGCAGGCAGTGAAAGAATAGTGTTTGGTGACCTCAAGGCATTTGTCCTAAAGACACTCTTCCAACTTTCAAGTGACGATGCTGATGAAATTAGCGAGGAGCCTATTTTAAAAAGTAGGAGCTGTTTATCTTGTATCTTATCTTATATGTCTATATCTGTGTAAAACCCATAGGCGCTGTTTTTTATCACTCAAATCTGCTTATACGTTCTCAGTGAGCGTCTTTGACTGCATTGAAAGTTAATTAAACTTGCTTATGTTTCTCACATCAGGCTGCTATCTGCAACAATGGGGTTAAACTGTGTGTTCAGCGCTGGTGTATTCTGACCCTGCCCGGTGTGTCCGAAAGGATCACACTTCAGAACAATGCGTGTGGTCGATACGAATTTCAAGCCGTGATAACCGATCAGGGCAAGTCATTATAGACTTGAAGTTAAGAGACCGGGGGAAAATCAATAATGTGATCAGAGATAAGAATGGATGCACCAGTTTCACTAATGTCCACACATCACCAACCACTGAAGACAATCACGAGGATGATTACATAACTACAGAAATCAGATAGATAGATAGATAGATAGATAGATAGATAGATAGATAGATAGATAGATAGATAGATAGATAGATAGATAGATAGATAGATAGATAGATAGATAGA